>JAQZBX010090975.1:0-12443 GCA_029593785.1 Cabassous unicinctus
TGAGTTGGTTTTTTCATTTGGTTGCTTGTTATTTGTTTTTTTGTTTTTAGGAGGCACCGGCAACCAAACCCAAGACCTCCCATGTGGGAAGCAGGCACTCAACCACTAGAGCCACATTAGCTCCCCTCAAATCTTTTTTATACTTTAAAATTATCCAGAGGAGCAGGCGTAGCTCAGTGGTTTGAGTGCCTGCTTCCCATATATGAGGTACTGGGTTCAATCCCCAGCACCTCCTAGAAAATGAAAGAAAGAAAGAAAGAAAGGAAAGAAGAAAGAAAGAAATCCTGCAAGATTCAACATCACCCGGATGCTAAGTTGCCACTATTTAAAAAGGACGTGAAAAGTGATCATTCCTGCCTCTGTCCTGGTAGAGATGTAACACTTTTACCACAGAAGCAACTGAAATGTGATTCTTCAATGGATAACCTGTGTGAAGTGCCTGCTAGTGCTCTTTCCTGGAACCAGACAAATCATCGTCCAATATCTAACTGCAAAAAGATGTGTGCCAAAACTTGTGATCAGCAATAAGTTCTAACAAAGGAAAGCAAAAGGAATCTTCCTGAGCCAAATGGATATAATATGGTCCTTTTCCTATCATCTCTGTCTACCAACCTAATTAATATGTAAAAAATGGAGTATGCTTATAAAAATCTGGCTGCCTCTATAAAGATAGGCTTACTAAATGTGTGCATAAAAAGGAGGGAAAACATTGCCATTGTAAAGTAATATACTTAAATTTTTCAAAAACAACCTATGAGAAATAGCACATCTTAAACAATATTTTGGTAAAAATTATAAAATATTACCAAAAATGTATTATAGTCACAATCAAGTTCTTTGGAATAGTATTTAGAAAGTTCATTTAAAAATAGAAATAAAAAAATAAATATCAAACTCTCATTTTATTTTCACCAAGTTCATCCTCCCATGTTAGAGTACAAATAATTCTGGTTTAGGATTTCAATTTAAAAAAATAAAAAGCAAAATTCATACAGAGTGCTATTTCTCAACATGGCTGTAGAAAAACTTAACTCATGGAAGTGCACTGATTGAGATGAGGTGAAAATGAAGTAAATACACACTCACCACAGCTATAATTTAGTCCAAAAAGGAGTGAACAATCCCCTACCCAAAGTCTAACATTAAATGGGAATGGAATGGGAAAGTTGGTAATCTGTGTGTTTTATTTTCCTTTTAATATAGATGGATAATGCATTCCTTACAAAAATTATCTACATTAAATGTACTTTAGAAACAAAATTTTACTTAATATTTTGAAAAATCCACCCCACATTCCTTAGGTTAATTTCTGCAAGTGTTAATTTTGACCTCACTAATCATTGTACTGCTACAGCTAAATCAGCTAAATATTATTTACGTAGTGTTGCACAAAAGATCTACAAACAACAAAGGTCTAGTGTAGCAGTTTGATATTATTTATGAATTCCAGAAAGAAATATAGATTATGTTTGTAAACTGGTGGGTTCCTCTGGCATGATAACCCTTTGACTGAATTAGATTCAGCTGAGACATCTGATTAATTTATGTTAAGATTAGGGCTCTGATCCAACCATGTCATTAGAGTGTGACTCAGACTCAAGCTCCCTTGAGGATAAAACAGACACTCATGTGGAAGTAAATAAATGAAGGAGAACCACAGAAGCAGATACACAGAAAGAGAGAGTGCTCCATTGACATGGCCCTGGGAAGAGTGATGAGCCTGATAGTCTACAGCTGTGGAGAGACCAGAGCAGCTGAGCCCAGAAAGAAATGAGCCCCGGCAGAGAGACGAGACTTATGCCTGCCTACAGCTGAGATAGGAAGAAGCTGGGTCCACGGAGCCTTAAGAGGAAAGAGGAAGGCTGAACCCTTGCTGACATCGCCCACCATCTTGTTTCAACATGTGGCAAAAGAGTTCGGTGAGGAAGTAACTTTGAGTTGGACTCTTTAGGGCCTTGTAGCTGTAAGCTTCCACCCCAAATAAATACCCTTTATAAAAGCCAGCAGAGTTCTGGTACTTTGCATCAGCACCCCTTTTGGCTGACAAATACATCTATGTTTACATAAAAAAGGAACTTTTTAAAATAAAAACAAAATGGAAGAAAGCAATAATGTTCCAAATGAATGGCACTGGGCAAATTACTTATAACAAATAACTGCTATAAATAGATTATCAGGTGTCCATTGGTTTCTCTCATGAAGATAACATGCTTGAGGATGATCTTGAGAATACCATTCCCTCCATCTAAACTTTTAGCTTCTACATAGTATCAGATGTTACAATTGGTATAAAGGATGATTGCTTTTAGACAAAAATAAAAATCCATCTACAAAGCAAAAGAGCAAAATCTGTAGTGACTTTATGAAAAATGTTCTCTTCTCTGGTGGTAATATCCTTTAGTACATAGCCAGGATAGACTAAATTGAAACAGAATATTTCTGATACAGTAGCAATCCTTTCACTAAACACTATAAAATTACAAAAATTCATAAATATTCCTTATACCATGCATTATGTACCAGTTTGGGGCAAACTGATGAAGTCATGGCTACCATTTTAACAGTTAAACATTGCACCTCAAAAGTTCTGCCATCTATACACAGTGTATGGTGAGGGCTCCAGAGAGATGGCAAGCTACCTCTAACCAGAAAAGTTTGTGATGGAATGGCTCCAAATTAGAGGAGAGGGGGTTATGGGTAGGAGAAGTAGGCAGGGTAAGAGAGTTAAAAAATAATACCGCTTAGGAGTGTATATTTTAACATAGATAATATACCTTGCCTCTCCTTTATCCTAATCTTGAATAACTGCACATTCATGCAAAATAGAATTTCTACTTTATAGGAAGAGGAGCAGTCTGTTAGGAAAAGCATATTCTGTTAGGAGAAGCTATGAAGACATCTCTGTCATAAGTGCCATTTTACTTGGTGAGTCTTTTGGCTACATCACTATATGCTATTTCAACCTCCTTATCACTGGGGCAGGTATTGGTGAACTCATCCTTACCACAAGAATTAGTTAAGTATCTGCAGATACAGATCATTCCTTTTGGGATATCAAAGTTACAATACTTTTTGGCCACCACCTTGACAATGTGCAGTTTGGGCTGCAGGTTACAATCAGCTAATGTCATTTCATTGCTACCCAGAAATTTAAGTGTAGAAAATTTAATGATCTCCATACTTTTCTCATCATTTTCATCAGGGAGGGGAAAATTCAGATAATCGTCCAGTTTCTGAAATGTTTTCAAGAGACCTCTCACCAGTGCTTCAATAGCCTCTAACCCTGAATTCTTCATATATGCCGAGAATTTGGCAAAGATGTCCACTCCAGCAATATTTGATTCGGGGATTTGGGTGAAAGCTTTTAGTACTTTGGAGGGCATACGACTTCTTCAAGAAATTCTTCTCTTATTTACATCTGTTTTGACTTCATTTTTGGAGGTTATAAATGGTGGGTGGGTCCTCGGAGCCAAGTTCCGCAGGTCTGCAGGTTTCCTTTCCAGGTCAAAGGTCGTGACACTAAATACAAACCCTTTAAGCAAAAGAATCACGGAGAGCCTCTGGGAAAAGGGGCAGTTTCCTAGGCTTTCACCATCACCGCCAGCTTTGACGAAGAGCTCGATGATGGGCTCTTTGTCCTCCTCCTTCAGCCGGTTCAGTGGCATCGACAACACCATGGCCGGCTCGGCTGGGCTCAGCGGGCAGGGGCAGCTGCTGCTCCGGGGCTACTCTGGCTGCCGGCTCCCACCGCTGCGCTTCTCCCGAAGGCCCCGGACTCCACCTGGCAGCAGCCTGGGTTTCCCAGCACCCGCACACGCCCGCGCACATCCCACTCTGGTTTTATAACCTCTTCTTACTCAAAGCAATTGGAGAAGTACAATGTTTTATCCAAAATAAACGTTACCAATGATATCAACATTATTTGAGCACTTCTTTTCTGTGTAGACGGCTCACTTTGTAAATTAGATATTAGGCAGTGTCAGGTGTTGAGAAAGATCTAATATTGTTCTATTTCTCTCTGTGGGGCCTGAATAAACTATTCTTTTGCATCGGATGTTAAAATTGTTTGCTGTTTATTTCTTTAGATGGGATACAGTTCTCTTGGTACTTTTAACTGCAGATTGATGCAAAAAGGAGACACTTTCTTTAATAAGGTCTCTTATCAATAACCCCAAGTTAATTTGTAACACTCAGTTAAAATAGCAACTATCAAGGGACACCGTACTTGTTAAAAACAAGATGGTCTACAAAACCCAAAATTATTACTGCAAAGGTTTTACTAACATATCAGAGATCAAATCAAAACAGTGTGTTTAATAGGAACTGAAAATAAGCGTCTTTTCCATTGGCCAATATTTCCTCATTTGCATTAAGCTACAAAGTTGTCATCTCTGCCCCTTAGTAATAACCAGCTAATTTGTTCAAATGCCCTTTGGATGTCTAAGAACCAAATTCAGAGTGTTCTGCTTAATTTTCGGGTATTTTTCATTGCGTCCTAAATGAGACTGTGGGATATCTGGTTTAAGGAAATATTGATTCCTCTCTGCTCTCTAACTGAAATACTGTAATTCTGAGAAACAGGGAATCCAGCTCTTCATCAAAATTTTTCCTCGTTAAAAACAACGTAACCCTTGCACCTTTCCCAATTACTTCTCTAGACTAGAACAGTCACACATTTTATCGGTATCTACTCTTTTAGTCATATTTACTAATATTAGTTACTCATTACTGGCACTTAGTCATTCAAAAAATGTGTTAATCATTCAGTTTTGTAACCACTGATGACAGTGGTTTTACTTGTAATTGTAGTTATCTTATGTTAACTGAGTGATTTATAACACTGCTATAACCAGATGCTTGCCCTTCTTTATGGACCCCATTCACAGCCAGGTTGTGCTATCCCAGCTAGCTTTCTTCAGTTTTCAAGGGCTTCTTGGGCCTGGGCTTGCACACTCCCTATTAATTGTAACTGAAACATAAGTAATTGATGCATGCCAACCTAGGTAATGTCACCATGTCCACCTTCCTTTGTTTGAATCCCATAAAAACCCTAATCTCTTTAGACTCAGGGAGACAGATTTGAGATTTCCTCTTGTCTTCTTGTTTGGCTACCATGCAATAAAACTCTTTTCTCAAAATCCTGGTGCCACAGCTTTGACTTCTGTGTGCATCAGGCAACAAGCCCTTCCTCAGTAACATTTTCAACAAACTTTCACTAAATAACTATTACGCGACTGTGAACATGTCAAACATAACCCTGTCCTGCGTGGAAATTTCAACAAATGGGGGAGAGAGAATGATGTAATTGCCCAACTATATTAACTACAAATATTTATACTTGGGGTAAGTATGTCAAGAAATTCAGAATGATAAAAGAGTTATGGAAACAAGTTTGGATTTTTTTTTTTTTTTTTTTTTTTTTTTCACCTGTAAGCTAAGCTCTCAAGAATGAATAGCCCTAGGAAAAGTCTCAGGGTGTGAAATTTAAGACAAGAGTAGAAAGGAAACATGACAACAACGAGCTCCACCCAGATCATCCCAGTGAACTTGAAGTATGAAAGTGTTCCTGTGTGTGATGGTTAGGCTAATGTGTCAACTCGGCCAGGTAACTGTGTCCAGGTATTTGGTCCACCAAGCACTGGGCTAATTGCAATACAAGAACATTTATGGACTTTGATCACCAGTGAGTTTACTGCGTGGATGGCTGATTACATCTGCATCAATCAGGGAGATTGCATCAGCAATGGGTGACACTTTTATCCAATCAGTTGCATGCCTTAAAAGGGGAAGTGATTTCAACATTCAGAGAGAATTTCCCAGCTCATCTTTAGACAGCCAGCTTCTCCCAGAAACTCATCAAGGACCTTCACTGGACTTTCATCGGAGCCCCTGGTGTGCAGCCTGCCTGTGGAATCTGGACTTATGCATCCCCATGGTCATGAGAGAGACTCTTATAAAATCTCATACTATTGACAGATACCTCCTGATGATTCTGTTTCCCTAGAGAACCCTGACTAATACACTGTGCCATACAGGTTGTTGTGTTTTTAATTTTTTAAAAATTTTAAAGTAGCTTTAGATTACATAAATGTTACAGAAAAAATATAAAGGATCCCCATATGCCCCACTTCTTCCCCCTCCCACACTTTCCCACATCAACAACATCCCTCATTAGTGTGGTACATTTGTTACAATTGATGAACACACATTGGCGTACTGCTACTAACCATGGATTACAGTTTACATTGTAGTTTACACTCCATCCCACACAACTTTGTAAGTTATGACAAAATATACAATGGCCTGTATCTGTCACTGCAATGTCACACAGGACAACTCCAATGTCCCAAAAATGCCCTCATATCACACCTATTTTTTCCCTGTCGCATCCCTCAGAACCTCTGATGGCCACTGCATTTATATCAATGATAAAAGTTCTTTCATTGCTAGAATAATAATAAGTCTATAATAGAAAAACAATAAGTCTACTTTAGTCCATTGTTCATTCCCCAGTCTTGAGGATTTGGGGATGGTGATGCCCACTTTTCTTCTTTGAAAGGGAGCTTAGATCCCATGGGGCAGATGGATGGAAATATCTTGCTTGAAGTTGCAGACACTCTGTTCCTTGGGATAGGCATTGCCATACAGGTTTTAGAATAATGCTTTCATTTTATTTGTACAGTGGTGCACACACACATTCACATACTATTATTTTTTATCAGCCTAGGCAGCTCAAGGCAAGGTGTAAAATAAAAAACCTTGTATTTGTAAGCAACGGCTCATCCAGATTTTTGTTGTTGTTGTTTTTAGGAACTATTCAAGTCTACAATTACTAAAATAGAACCTCTTACATTTTAACAAATCATAGTCAATTCTCTACCTTAGAAGGCTCTGAAAGGTGTCAAGATTTATTTTATATTATTATAATGTATATTATATTTTGAAAGAATTTTAAACAATTCATATTATTGTGAATAAAATTTGTTCCTTCACCTGAAAGTATAAAGCATCAAGATAAATAATTTTATAAATATCATGTTTTTAATGCATTTTATAAAACTTAAATGAGTAGAACTTTTTCCTGTGTCTTAGTTCTTGCAAAGTCTCCAACCCCAAATTTAAATAATGTTTAATTAACATAAGATAATATACATCAATATTTCAGGGTTGTTATATTATACTAAATTGGCATATCCTCCTTCTCCCCTAACAAATTAGAATTTTCCAAGTTTTTTGTCTAGCTCTCTCTGTCTGAACACAAACAGATTCTTCTATGTAGTATCTGTTTTCAAAGGGGAGTGAAGGTGGACTTTCTAATCTCAGTGGTCCTGAATTCTGCAGAACAAATGAAAATCCTTGGCCATTTGCATGAAATCATGGTTCATGCAATGATTGCTTCCAGATTTTCACACAAGAAATAAATCTGTCCCCTGGTCATCTGAATTTATTACTTTTTAGTTTTTTTCTTGGCTGTTTCTTGCTCATGCTTCTCTATCAGTAAAGGAGTCACCTATTTGTCCTTTTATGTTGTTCCATCCAGAAATCACTTTTCCTAAATATCATGTGACAAATATTGAACAAATACCATGTGTCAAATATGATAATGTTTCACACATATCTTAAGGAACTTGGCTTGATATCCTTAAATTACATCTAATTTTATATTTTAAGTACTAAGAATACAATTGAGCCCCAAATGATTTAATTTCACCATCCAGTATGTGATTGCAAACAAAATCTTTCATTTATTGCTCATGTTATAAGCCTAATGTGACTATCAAACTAGAATCATTTCACTCTTGAACAAAGAAAGAATTAGAAGAAATGAACTTCAGTTATATGGCAAGAGACACAGATTGTAAAATACCATCTTTAAAACATATTATCTCTACATTGAATAAGTTAGAATTATATTTTGGAGATTTAAATTGTCCATTTTTAAAATCACAGTACAACAAACATATACTTTAAAAATCCATAGTACAGTGTAAATTATGATCCAAGCTTAGTGGCAATGCTCCAAAATATTTTCATCAATTATAATGAATGTACCACACTAATGAAAGATGTCATTAATGTGGGAAAATCCCTGTATTTTTATGTAACATTTATATACTCTAAATATCTTATAAATATATATATATTAAAAAACAAAACAAAACAAAAACACACACAAAAATCCATAGTACGGAAAAGCTTATGATGAAAATCAACAATTCTCTGTCCTGCCTATCATCATCCTGTCCTTGCCCCATAGGGTAACCCATTCTCATTCTGGTTTTCCGACATCAGCTTTCTCTGTAAAGGAATAGGAAGGTGTTTTATTATTCTTCCAGCCCTGGATAAATCTCATACTTCTTTTGTTTAGTCAAACCAAGGTTCATAGGTATTCTTGCCCACATTACCATTAGGGTTCCATCCTCCTTTTATACCAGAATATTACAACATTCTTGAATGTGAAAGGGCATAAGTGTCTAGATGGTGTTATTTAGGATAGATACTATCTGCTACAAAGGAGAATTATCTCCAGATACTGATGAAAAGAATAACTAAAATATTGCCTGTGAGAAGAATATGCTTGATTCTCACTCATACTATAGCACTTTCACCTGTATGGACAAAAGTGTTGGGAACATCTCTGAGTACATGCCCACTGTTAACAGGGCAGGAGTAGGGATATGGCACCCCAAGCCTCTCAGGGCAACTGCAATCACATTCAGACCACACGAACTGTATTATTGGATGTACCTGTTGCTCCATCCCCACCCCTCACAGACCAGGAGTAGAGACAGTGCTCCATCACTCTCTCTGGGCAACTGCAGTCACTTTTGGCCTGCATGGATTAGATTGCTGCACATGTTGGAGGCTCCATTTCTGTCCCTTGCAAGGGAGGAAGGGGGCCAGTACTTCATCAGTCTACCTGAACAGCTACAGTCAGTTTTGACTCACATGGTTTAGTGTGCTGTCCATATTTATGGCTCCATTCCCACCCCAGACAAGGGAGAAAGGTGGAAGAAGCTTCATAAGTTCCTGGAACAACATGGCACTTCAGCCTCCACAGCTTACAGTACCAACTGCATCATGACCTCCTGCTCTGCAACCAACAAGGGAGAAAGGGAAAGAAACAATCTGAAAAAAATTCAGATTGGCTAAACGTGAGCCAAAGTTCCAAATTAAGTTGAACCAAGTATTAAAGAGGGGCTGGAGCACAAAGCCAATCAAACAGAAAGCCCTAGACTAAAGAGATAAAAGGGGCCAAGAATAAATACACCTAGTAAATCAGATGCTGAGACACCAATAAAAAATTACAATCCATATCAAGAAACAAGAAGACATGGTCTAGTCAAAGGAACAAACTAAGCAACCAGATGACATAAAGGAGTCGAGACAACTAATCATAGAGGTTCAAACAAATCTTCTTAATCAATTCAATGAGACTGCTAAAGAGATGAAGGACATCAAGAAGACACTGGGCGAGCACAAAGAAGAATTTGGAGCCATACTTAGAAAAACAGCAGATCGTATGGGAATGAAAGGCATAATAAATGAAATTAAAAATACACTGGATGGAAAAATAAATAAATAAATAAAGCTAAGAAAGAAAAAGAAGAAGAAATAAAACAAAAAAAGAGAAAATAAACAAAAAAGAAATAAAAAAAAAATACACTGGAGGCATATAAGAACAGATTTGAAGAGGGAGAAGGAAGGATCAGTGAGCCTGAAGACAGGGCCTCTAAAAGTAAACATACAAAAGAACAGATAAAAGAATGGAAAAAATTGGACAGGGTCTCAGGGTCACAGGGAACTAAATGATGGCAAGAAACATGCAAACATACATGCCATGGGTGTTCCAGAAGGAGAAGAGAAGGGAAAACGGGCAGAAGGAATATTTGAGGAAATAATGGTAGAAAATTTCCCAGCTATATTGAAGGATATACCTATCTGTGTCCAAGAAGCACAACGTGCTCCCAATCAATTAACTCTGAACAGACCTAGTCTGAGACACATACTAATCAGACTGTCAAATACTAAAGAAAAAGGGAGACTCTTGAAAGCAGCAAGAGAAAAGCGATTCATTGCATACAAGCAATGCCCAATAAGATTAAGTGCTGATTTCTCACCAGAAACCATGGAGGCAAGAAGGCAGTGGTATGCTATATTAAAGATACTGCAAGAGAAAAACAACCAGCCAAGAATCTTATATCCAACAAGACTATCTTTCAAAAATGAAGGCAAGTTTAGAATATTCACAGATAAACAGAAACTGGGAGAGTTTGTAATGAACAGACTGGCTTTTCAGGAAATACTCAAGAGAGTGCTACAAACTGAAAAGAAAACACAGGATAGAGTGGCTTGGAAGAGTGTCTAGAAATGAAGATTGCATGAGTAAAAGTAACTAAAAGTGTAAAAAGAATGGTAAAAACAAGATTTGACAGATAAAACTCAAAGAACAAATGGGTGAAGTAAGAGCTGCCTATACCCTTTTAACATTGAATGTTAATGGATTAAACTCCCCAATCAAAAGACACAGACTGATGGAATGGATAAGAAAATATAAGCCATCTATATGCTGTTTATAAGAGACTCAACTTACACCCAAGGATACCAACAGATTAAAAGTGAAAGGCTGGAAAAAGATATTCCATGCATACAATAACAACAGCAGCAACAACAAAAAGCTGGAGTAGCTATACTTATATAATTATATTAATAGACTTTAAAAGCAAAGCTGTTATTAGAGACAAGGAAAATCACTATATACTAATAAAAGGGTCAATTCAGTAGGAGGAAATAAAAATCATAAATGTGTATGCATCTAATCGTGATTCCCAAAATTACATGAGGCAGACACTGGCAAAGTTGAAGGGAGAAATAATGTCTCCACAATAAGTTGGACACTTCAATACACCACTCTTATCATTAGACAGATCATCTGGACAGAGGATTAATAATAAAGAAACAGAGAGCTTGAATAATATGATAAACAAACTAAACCTAATAGACATAGACAGAATATTGCACCCCAAAATAGCAGGATATGGAGGGTAGTCCATTGATGGGCCCTTGGTATTGATGACTATGCTTATGAGCCTTTGCTCTTGAACTTGAAACTTAGCCTAGTGTTGTTGGGTGCCTAAGAGTTACCTAGTGGGAGCCTCCTTGTTGCTCAAATGTGGCCTCTCTCTAAGCCAAACTCAGCACATAAACACAATAACTTCCCCCCAGCGTGGGACATGACTCCTGGGGATGAGCATCCTGGGGATGCTTAGTTGTTACCAAGTACCAACAAGCAATGCAACTGGAAAAAAGAGACCTTGACCAAAAGGGGAAAAGGTAAAGGCAATTGAGTTTACATGGCTAAGAGACTTCAAAGTGAGTTAGGAGTTCATTCCAGAGGTAATGCTTATGCACATCTCAACAGGATGTGAGCCAAAGCAGATACTACCCTAAATAGCAGGGCTCCTGAGGGCTCTGGAAATATTCAGACATTACAGTCAGGGCAGATAGCTCAAGAGTTTGGTCCCTTGCCAGTAGGCCCTACTTTGGAATTTATGCTCCCCAGAGTGACAGAGTTGGACTCAGTTGTGGTTTCCCTACACATGGCTCTTCTGTCCTTCTATTTGAACTTACAATTAGTACTTAAGTTGGTAGGTGTATGTCCAAGAGACTTAAATCTTTGGGCTGTCCATGTACCAGCATGGCCCTGAATCTCAATGAAGTTGCAACACCTCCTCTATAGCTCATTGGACTCACTCAGGACAATTAACAAGGAAGAGATGGTGGATAACCAACATACCAAGGAACTGAGTGTGTCTACAACTGCAAGCAAGAGAGTCCCATCCACCAGCCATATGGGATCAAAGCACCCCCTCAACTAAAGGTGGAATGGGCATCATCATCTCAGAATCCTCAGGATTGGGGAATGAACTATGGGCTAAAGTAGACTTACCTAGTATTCTACTATAGATTTATTGTGATTCTAGCAATGGAAGAAATATCATTGATGTGAAGGCAGTGGCCACTGTTGGTTCTGAGGGTAGAGAGAGGGAAAAACAGGTGTAATACGGGGACATTTTTGGGACTTGGGAATCATCCTAAGTGATGTTATGACAGATACAGGCCATTATATATCTTGCCATAACTTACAGAATTGAGTGGGAGAGAGTGTAAACTACAAATGTAAACTATAATCCATGCTTAGTGGCAATGCTCCAAAATGTGTTTATCAATTCCAATTAATGTGCCCCAATAATGAAAGATGTTGCTAATGTGGTAAAATGTGAGAGGTGTAGGGAGCAGGGCATATGGGAATCCCCTGTATATTCTCTGTAACATTTATGTAATCTAAGTATCTTTTAAAAAATAAAAAAAGGGAAAACAATAGCAGGATATACATTCTTCTTAATTGCTCATGGATCTTTCTCCAGGATAGACCATATGTT
>JAQZBX010090976.1:0-12450 GCA_029593785.1 Cabassous unicinctus
GAGAGTTCCTGAATACTAAGAGCCATCAGCAACAGGATCCGTATTCACAGTCACAACTACATGTTGACTATGTGCTAAAGACTTTGCTGACCACTGGGTCCTAATCCACCCACGTCCTCAATGAGCTTTGTGGTTTGGTGGGAGCAGAAGACAGACAACCAAGAATGAAGCGCTAAGGAAAGGGGAAAGGGATGTCGGAATTTTGGTAGGCAGAATTGTTGCTTTCTCAGTCTTCCTGGTCAATAGATGGTGGCGTCAAAGGGATTTTATTGCCATCGCCTCCTCCCCCAGACACTAGTGGGCCGTTTGTTGAGCATCTATTATGTGCCACATACTCTGACACACATTTCCATGTGCTGTCTAATTTAATCACATCAGTTCTATGAAGTAGGTGCTGTTATTTACTTCATTTTACAGATGAGGAAACCGAGACCTGTGGAGATGAAGCATCTTGCCCAGGATCACTTTGCTGGTAGTAACAGAAGTGATACTGGCACCCAGGTCCAAGACCAAGTTCCGAGGATTAGAACTCGGTGGCCCAACTCTTCACTGCTGCAAACACAGTCACCATGAAGAGCCGGGCAGGACCCCCTGGGATTCAAACACTACTGCCAAATGGCTGCCCTTGGCCCCTGGTGCCCCATGCTAAGTGCTGAGGACCCGAACCATCTGTCAAGGAAGGGTGTGTGAGCACCTGTGTATTTACTCTCGCTCTGAACTTACTGGCTCAGACTTTGATGTGTGCGCCAAGCTTTTTGCTTTCGTTAAGGGAGAAGGAAGGTGAGCTGGTTTGCAATAATTCCTCTAAGTCTTCAAACTCTGGCAACACAAGAAAAATGCTAAGAAGCAAGACCACACCTTCCTCACAGCAGCTCAGTGAATGAGGAGCTCAGCTGCCTGCATTACCCACTTAAATGCACAGCTGCAGGACAGCTTCAGCTGCTCTGGGGTCAGGACCTCAGGCTGGTTTCAGCACCGTTGTTATTCCCAACCCCTTCCTACAGGGGGGAAGGGAGGTCATGATGACTACAGTTGCAGGCTTTGGAGATGGTGGCGCTGCCAAATCACAGGCAGAATGCATGGCATGACTTGGCCTTCCGCACCTTGTGGGGCCTCCTCTTGTGTACATTCTCTCCTGGGCTCAAAGATGCGTATTTGTGCCAGGAGGAAGATTGCAACAGAGTTTGGCTTAGTTATCACTGGGGCAACACCTACACGACTAACTGAATTGAAGGTGGAAACTGGGGCCTTGAAAAGTCCAAGGATGCCCATGATTTGAGAGCTTCCAGTTAAACCTCTCAGGGGGCCAGTGTCATGCTTGATGGTCAGTCCATCACTCCCAGCTTGCTACTTCCTCTCTCTAGTTTTATTCTTTTTGTATTCCCAATGCCTTGCAAGGTGCCTGGCACACAAGGGGGGTTAGCTGATGTTTGCCAAATGAGTCCAGAAGGAGGCACTTAGAGGGAGTGTTAAGGCTGTTTGGGAAACGGGAGTCCCTGAATGAGACCATGGCTGCATCCCAAACCCTACCCTGGGCAAGTCCCCAGGAGAGACTTTAGGCAGACACTGAATGTTCTGGGGCCCAAGTCTGGGAGGACTTCATGTGGACGCAGGAGAATTCTACAGCCTGTTCCGAAGAGACAGAGGTAAGAACCTCCTTCTAAAATCAGGGAAGAAGTCCAATCTGGAGAGATGGCCAGTGTTTTTCACTGAAAGCTCAAACGGACTAGGCTGAGGCCCTAATCCAGTACTGCTGGAGGCCAAACTTCAGTTGGAGGGCAGAAAGAATCTGGCCTGAAAGAATACCATCGGATTGGGCAGTCTGGTGGAGACCACGTTCCGGCGGCTTCCGGGATTATCCTGGAGAGAACACACCCACCCATCTGAGCATCGGGTGCTACAGAAACACTTCAGATGTGGGGGCTGCGCTTTCCAACTTGCTTACCTTCATTTTACCTTGCCCTCAGTACGATTCCATTGTACCCTTTATCTCTAGCTGCTTTCAGGGTGTCAATCTGGGCCTCCTCTAGAATTCCACCTAGAATTCCTCCAGGTGATTAGAGCTGACAGGTTTCCCAGGAAGAGCAGCTTTCTTGCCAGGGGGTTCCCACCAGACCTCATTTCCCAGCCACATGGCCGTCCTGAAATGAAGCCCCCTAGTCCAGACTTGCCTGTGAGAGAGGAAGGACTGAGCTAGCTTGACCTGCCCTGCCCTTGCCCAACCTGTTCATCATCTCCTGTGGCAAATGCGTCCTGCTGAGCCGAGGCCTCAGGAGGAGTTTGCCTGACTACAGGCCCTTCAGGTTCCTGGAGAGGAATGCACCCTGTGGGAAGCAGCACACTTGGGAAAACAACCTGTGTGCTCAGGAGCGGCTCCTTCCTTCCCTCTTCTTTCTCACCAGGCTCTCTGCCACCCCCTCCGCTCTGCTGGGCCGCCAAGTGTACAAAGCTTTAACCTGAACGTCACAAGGGGGAAAGAATGTGCAGAGGGACTGCCCCGGATAAAATTTGTCTGTTCAGTTTCAGAAATGCTGTCCTCAAGCAGAATTCTGACTGCTGCGCTGATTCAAAATCTGTTGCCAGCCCAGACTCCAGATCGGGATTTTGTGGCTCAAGGGGAGCTGGAATGACTCTCAAATATGTCTCCCTCATGGCAGGGGAGAGTGAGGGGGTTGGGGATGGGAACTGCTGACACCTAAATATTTTCCCTTCAAGTTACCAGAGCATCTGAAATTCCCATTACTCTTCCAGCACTTTAAAAGGTAACCCCCTGGGAAGATTACGATAATCACTGGTGCATACCTTAAGTGTATCAATGAATCCAAAGCTTTATCTAACACTCAGCTAAAACCCAAGTGGAGGAAGAGGTGCTTCTAGAAGACATTCGTTACCCAAGGAGCCCAGGGAGAAGGCCTAGCTCTAGCGAGAATTGCCTAGAGGAAAACAGCAAGCCTCACCTTTGCTAGCAGGCTTGTCTCCACATCCACTCCCTGCCCTGCCTAAAGCCTCCTTTAGAGATTGCCCCAGCAGCAGTTCTCCAAGGACAGTTTCTGGCCTTGCTATGGCTTTTGAAAGTCAAGTGGTCTGTAGCCTGGTTCCAATGACCTGGATGTGCTTCTCAGTGTAGCACTCCTCCCTCCGGCTCCAAATGATGCTGACAGTTAAATCTGAGGTGGCCTTTTCCAGGGGAAGGATTACAGCATCCTGTCAGCGTCAGAATCATCACCATCATTGTCGGAGAACATTTCCCTGGAATTCATTAATTCAGCCTTTGGCATTCATTCATTCAATAAGCTTTTATCAAACTTTCTTTTTTTCCTGTACACTGTGTTAGGAGAGGAGAGAGAAAGAAGATGGCAGAGCCTCTGTCTTTCAAAAAGCTTACCTCTTTGCACCAAGTAATAAATATTGGCAATTTGAAACAATTCTTAAAATACTGACAGAGGAATATAAAAGTCTAACGGGGACACACCTGTGTCTGCAGGTACCAAGGACTTCTTCCCAGAGCAGGTGACTTTGAGCAGAGTCTGGAAGGAATTGTGCAAGATGCAGATGAGAAGGAAGCCTCGTCTCAGGAGCCATGAGGCACTGAGCTACCCTCAAGAACAGGGATTTAAACATTGCACATCAGTGTAGAGCTGGCCCTAGAGGAAGAGCTGGCTTTTAAATAACCATCTTTGTTTTTGACATTAAATAGTAAATGCCAGTAAAGAGCCAGAATACAGTGATCACACACACTTTACTGGAGGGATTTCATTTTTAATTCATCTTTATGAAGATTTAGAATTCATTCCTTGTGTTTAAAGGGAAAGTTTAATTGAGAAATAAACCTTTGTGTACAAAGTGCTAAAGAAAAACAACAACAACAACAAAAAACACGGAGCAAGGGTGCATCTTGACGAACTTCACTCCTCCTTTACTTCATTTAAAAACCAGATTTTTGGAGGAAGAAGCATTGACCTGAGTCCTAAAGGATATATCCTAGTTGGTCACTTAGAGATGGAGGAGGGACAGACATCCTAGACTGAGGAAGAGCAGGGCCAAAGATAAGAGACAGGAAAATGGGACTGAGTTGTTGAGTGCAGAGTACATGAAGCGGGTAGGGAGAAGTTAGGCTGTAGTTAGCCCTTCCCACCTCTGCACCAGTCCATCCTCTCATCCTAGCAATTCTGCCTTCTAAATATTTCTTCTCTCTGTCCTCTTCCCTCAGCCAGATTGCCACTGTCTAGAGCAGTCAGGCCCTCGCAATCTCCTTGTCTCCCCTCTTAGACCATCTCCCTGCCTTTGGCTTTTTCTCCTTCCAATTCATTATCCATGCCATCATTAGGGTTATTTTCCTAAAATGCAAATTTGACTTTTTTGTATTCCTGCATAACATAGCTCATGGTTCATCATCATTTCAGCATAATCTCCAGCTCCTCATATGCTTTCTCTTACTAGGCCTTTTGTGATCCAGCCCTGCCTACCTCTCTCACGTGGAATCCACTCCTCCCACATCGCACTCCGCTTTGGCTATGCCAAACTATAAACGCACTGTGTTCTTTCATGCCTCCGGGCCTTTGCATTTGTGGTTTCCTCTCCCTGGTAAGCCCTTCTGCATCTTACCCTCTCAGCAAACTCGACTTCATCTTTTAAACATGAATGTGGGTACCATCTCCTTCAACCTTCCCATACAGCAGGGCTTCTTAACCTTTTTTGTTCCATGGACCCCTCTGCCAGTCAGGTGAAAACCACGGACCCCCTTACTAAGTCCACACTGTACTGTGCATTATTTAATAAATATCTCACACCCACACCAACACATCCCCACAAGAATAATGTTTTCTGAATTTCAATTCAAGCTCACAGACCCCTTGCTAAGAGCCCCTGTCCTACAGGGTTAATCCCTCACTGCTATGACTTATTTTCATACATATTGTTACCCTTGTGGCTCTGCCTTTGCTATGAGCTCTTCTCAGTACACTCTTCTGCCAGCAGCTTTAGGGCAATGTCGGGGATTGAATCAGGTCCCCCTCAAAAGACATTTCCACGTCCTACCCCGCGTTCCTGCGGTTGAGAACCCACTTGTAAACAGGACCTTTCGGAATGTTGTAATCTGTTAAAGTGTGGACTCATTTGTGAATAGGGTCTTTGCAGATCCTAGTTAGACAAGGGCAACTCGAATCAGGGTGGGCCTTAATCCATATGGCGGAGACCTTAAAATGAGAAGAGGAAATCAAGACAAACGACCGAGCTGGAGAAGTAGAAGCAAGACGTTGGAAGAATGGAGGAGATCGCCATATGACGGGAGGCAGAGATACAAGCTGACACCAGAATGCTACAGACTCTGGAGAAAGCATGGCCTGTTGAGACCAAAGTCTAGCTTCCAGAACCATGAGACAATAAATTCCTGTTGCTTAAGCCAACTTGTGTGTGGTATTTGTCATAGCAGCCCTGTCACACTAAGACAGGCAAGAACCGCATCTGATTCATTTTCACAGCTTCAGCCCCCAGCACAAGGCCTGGCTCATTGTGGGGTGAAATGGGGCAGAATGTACCATGGGGCAGGGGTGCTCAATCCCGGCTGCACATGGCAATCACTTGACCTGTAAAAATACCCATGTCTGGACCCCACCCCAGGTCTTTATTAAACCAGAGCCTCTGGGGGGTAGGGCTAGAAATGGATATTCTTAAGCGGCTCCCCAGGTTATTCTAACATGAAGCCAAGGTTGAGCACCAAGGTGATGAAAATGACCTCTGCCACTGATTAGTCACAGCACGATGTTGGGGAAATCAGTTCTCTCTCAGGTCTCATTTTCTCATCTGTAAAATGGGATTCTGAACTAGATGATCTCTAAGGCCCAGTCCACACACTGACCCTTCTCTAAATGCTATTACACAGTCATTCCTAGGGCAGAGCAGGGGAATGGGTGCCTGGCATTGGATTTTGCTCTTTGCCTTACAGGTGGAAGACAATGAGCTTTCTTTCAGCCTTGACTCTTGTCCTACCTTCCCCCGCTGGGGCTCCTGGCTTTTCTGTAGGTCTAACTCATGGTCAGGCAGGCAGCCTCCTGACAGAGGGTTCTGTCTGAGCTCCTAGCGTTCAGGATTTCACACCGCTCAGCTGAAGAGTGATCAGAGAGATGGGTGGGTGGGTGGAGGTTTCACATCACTGTCTTTCCTTGGAGATTATTTCTTTCAGGAACGAATGGGCCTCACCTATTGCATTCTCTTTTCAAAATGTCACACTGCACTTTTGAGAGCACCCATAGGATTATATAATTAAAGCATTAACAGTAAAAAATAAATATAAATGGCGCTTCCCTTGTACTTGGCTCACTGATCTGGAGGAGCAGGATTCTGGGTCGGAAACTTGGCTGCTGTGAAATTCTGGCTTCTCGGTTTGGCACGAGGCGAGTCTCCAGCACTTAGTCACTGAGAACAAGAGCGGCCTCTTGCAGCCCCTGCAAACAGTTTCTCTCAACGCAATCCAGTGTGTCCTTGCAGGCAAGACTTTGTCTGATGGTAATGAGCAAAGACAGAGCCCACAATGCCTCCATTTTCATTTGAAATAAATCATGCCATCCTGTTCCCACAGTCGATAGGAATTTGATGGCTTGCAAATAAAAGCAGTTTTAACTTCATAAGGCACAATCCATTATCCTGCCATCTGTTGTCCTGGTTTCCATATAGGGATAAAGAAAAGATAGGATTTTCTTTAAAGCCTGGCACTTTAGGAGCAGGGGAAAATACACTGCATTCCTGTCCTACCTTCCCCCCGGAGATGGCTCCCTCATCTGTTTGCTTGTTGTTTTTGCTCGTTGCTTGCAAACCCACCCATGTGGGAGGTGGGTGCTCAACTGCTTAAGCCACATCCACTTCCTGCTCATTTTTGTTTTTCCTCATTGTCTACTCATTGTTTGCTCATTGTCTTGCTTGTTGTCTGCTTGTGGTTTTGGCTCGTTGTCTGCTGGTTGTTTTTGCTCAATGTCTGCTCATTGTTTGTTTATCTTCTTTAGGAGGCACCAGGAACTGAACCCGGGACCTCCCATGTGGGAGGCAAGTGCACAACTGCTTGAGCCACATCTGCTCCCATTGCATTTTTTTTTTTAGATTTTACTTTATTTATTTCTCCCTTCATTGTTTGTGCTCACTTGTCTTCTCCTTGTGTGCTCTGTGTCTGCTCATCATCTTTTTTTTAAGGAGGCACCAGGAACTGAATCTGGAACCTCCCATGTTGGAGGGAGACATCGAATCCCTTGAACCACATCCACTCCCTGCTTGTTGTGTTTCCTCATTGTGTCTCCTTAAGTCATCTTGTTGCATCATCTTGCTGCATCACCTTGTTGCGTTACCTTGTTGTGTTAGCTCACTGTGCCAGCCTGTGGCGTCAGCTTTCTGTCTTGCTCATCTTCTTTAGGAGACACTGGGAACTGAACTCAGGACCTCCCATGTGGTAGGCAGGCACCCAACTGCTTGAGCCACATCCGCTTTCCCTCCCACTACATTTTAAAGATACTAAACTGGCCCTCTTGGATGAAATACCATGAAATCCAGTCTTGAGGCCATATAATCCACAAATTGCTGAATTTTCTCATTTCTACTATTTTGTATTCTCCATGATGAATAGGGAGAAGTAATGAAACCACTTTTATTTTTTCAGCTATCTGCCACTTTTGGGGATTATCATTTCCTAACCCTGACCACATATTAGAATCCTCCAGGAAGCTTTGGAAATAGTCTGCTGCTAGGAGCACCACCCCTTTCATGTTTCCGATTTGATCGGTCTAGGGTGGGTCCAGTAACCTGTACCTTTGAAAAGATCCCCAGGGGATTCTAATGTGCAGTCAGGGTTTTGAGACTCACTGGACTACACAGCGTAGATCTTGATCTGCCCTTATTTTGCTAAAATCATTCATAGAGGTTGAATTTGCTCTTGTGAGTCTTCTTTTCAAATTCAACATTTACTGATTTCCTAGCAGGTACAAGGCACTGTGGTGGGTAGACACTGGTTGAGATACTAGAGCCAAATCCTTGCCTTCCAGAAACCATAATTTAGTTGTTTTTTTCTGTACCTTACCAGCATTGGTGCTCATTTATTGGGAAAAGAAAATCATGTGAAAATTCCAGGTTCTTAAAATGCAAGTTGACAAAACTGAAAAATCTCTTTGTGGCTATTTGGTAAAATTGCCGTAAATATTAAAATGTGCATGCTTTCCTGTTCAAGAAATTCCAGTCTAGGAATCTGTACAGAAGATGTTCTTAAGGGTGTGCCCAATGAGGACATCCACCAAGAACATTGTTCATTCCAGGGAAATGTTAGGGGCTCTGGGGGACTCATTAATAAAATGGATGAGACATCCAAATCTACTAGAACACTGTGCATCATTAAAAATGATGATACAGAAAATTTTTTAATAGATTTGGGAAAAGGGTCACAATATTCTAAGTGAAAAAACCAGATTCTAAAGCAATATGTGTGCTATGATCCCATTAAGTAAAAGAACCATTATATACTTAACACTGAAATTGAGACATGCCAACGTGTTAGCAGGAGGCATCTCTGGACTGTGGGACCACAGGTGATTTTACTATTTTTCTTTGTCTCAGGAAGAAGCTCTAAAGGTGCATCTTGTGTGACTTCCTAAGGGTGACCAACTTCAGGAGCCAGAGGATTCTCTGGGGAGAGTCAAGCTCATCCGAGTCGATGACTGATCTGGAGGAGCTGGGCTCCCACTCACAGTGAGGATGATGGGAGGCAGCCTTGCCCATCTCCTCCCTGCAGCGCTGCTGGGCTCAGTCGGGGGCTGCCTCACAACCTCCACAACGATGGCTGCAAGTAGAGCTGTGCCAGGATTTTAACATCCTGTTAGGGATGGATGGAAGGGTGGGCGGGCTGGGGGCCTTGTCTGGAGGCTGCTTTGCATAAGGAAACACCTTTTGCCATAGATTGTGTGTTTTAGATAGACGATAAAAGAAAAAAATATATATATTTTTTACAAATGTCTTTATTCATAGTTTACATAGTATTGAGAAAACATCCGTTGTCCATGGTAAAGATGATACCTATTATTATTGTGATTTGGAGGCCTGGGGAGAATTGAAAGATTATGTCAGCCAGGGTCCAACCAGGAAATCAGAAATCACCGAGTATTTAAAATAGAGGAGTTTAATGGAGGGAATTGTTTGTACAGGTGATGGGAGAGCCAGGGGACAAGGACACATATGGGAGAGGAGCAATAGCTGGGTGCCTCTCCATCCTTAGACTGGGGACCAAGGGAGGGAGGAGGTGGCTTCCCAGAGCCCAGGGCCGGGGGTCCCCTTTGAACATAAGGCCATAAACATAGTCCAAGGCAGAGAAGAGGTGAGAAATGCCCCGGGTTTCCCCTTTTCTCCTGCCTGCCAGTCTTCCAGCAGGGTATCCCCTTGGCCAAACCCTACTGTGAGCCCGAGGCTCGGGAGCCTTCCTACCCTATAGGGCAGAGCAGGGAAGGTGGCAGGACTGGGCTGCTGACACCCAGGCAGCGAAAGCCCTTCTAGTTACCCCTGTGGTTGTAAAGAACAAGTAACACGTGGCTTCGTAATACTCCACTGACAGAAAGGGCTTAACAAGGGCACAGCTTTTGTTGCTTTTCATCATTAGATTGAACCGTATGAATTGCCAAGATTCATCCCCCAAAACGGCACTTCCATACGGTTCCGCCTAATACTTCAGAGTTGACCTCTCTTCTTCCTCCCATCAGCCTCTAAAACCTGTTTATATTCCCTTTGACAGTCTTGGCTTACGTATTTCTTCTCTGTATCTACTTTTTAGTATGGGCGTCTCCTCTTGCCCAAGACCGCTGCAATCTCCTACTTCTTTTATTTCTTCCCCTAGAATCCAGCTGTTCACAGACACTCGTATGCCCCAAAATCACCTGGGAGAGGTGGTTAAAAAATGCAAATGCTTAGGTCTCACCTTTGAATTAAAATTCTGTAGGTCTAGGGTGGAACTTAAATAATGCGTATTCATTTTGAATAAGCATCCCAGGGTATTTCTAATACAGGTGGGGTGTTTAGCATTCTTCAGCAAAGACTGCTCCGATTTTTGTTCCATAGTGCTGCCATTGTGATCCTTCTACAATGTCAGTCTGACCGTGTCACTCCCCTGCTGCCTCTAGGATGAAGTTTGAACTCCTCAGCTAACAGGAAGGACCTTCCACGATTAGCTCTTGCCCTCCCTTCTGGGCTCTTCCCTGCCTTTCCAATTTCACAAGAACACCTGCACCTGTTCTGCTGAATGCTCACTGTTTCTCCAAATGCCCACTTCCGTGCCTTGAAACTCTTCTGTCCTGGGCCTGAGCTTTTAAACCAGCCCACCAAGAGGCTGCAGTCAAGAAGCAGGAGCCTTCAACTCTTCCAGCTCTCCACTCTGTTTCTGTTCTGCCCACTTCTTCCCCTTTGATTCTGTTGCCATCTCACCTCGACATTCTCTGCATTGACCTCCTGGCTCTCTAGAAGCCTTGGCTGGGAGCGGATGTAGCTCAGTGGTTGAGCACCTGTTTGCCATGTATGAGGTCCTGGCTTCAATCCCGGGTACATCCTAAAAAAATAAAAGCCTTTTAGTGTGGCCTTAGGTTTACGGCCGGCTTGCCTGGCCCACACCCTGGAGGGGCCCACTTTGGCTCCTGGTGAGCAGGGATTCACCAGCACTCTCTTTTCTCTTTCACTGAAACACCCTTTCCTCACTTCTCAGCCAAGGGTGCTTCTCAAGACTTTGCTCAAAAGCCATGTCCTCAAAGATATGCTTTCCAATGTTCCCAGGAAGAATTAGCCATTCCTTTCTCTGGGCTCCCCTGGTACTCCATGCACACATGGAACACTGCGCTTATCACATTATTGTGATAATAATCCACCTCCCCCTGGGGGCCGGGACTTATCTTAATAGACCTAGACCTGTGTAGGTCCTCAGTGCATGCTTCCTAAACGACTGAGCAGAGAACAAAGGCTTTCTGACTTCCACTCTGACAGGTTTTTTTGTTGTTGTTTTTTGGGGATTTTTTTGTTAATATAAAAAGTAAGTTTATGTAGGTGGGAGATTCAAATTTTATTTCTCATGTGATATAAATATATACAGTTGAATATAAATTAAAGGCCAGCTTGCACACCAAAGCCAGGACCTGTGGGTGGTTCAGTCAAAGAGATAAGACCTCCATCTGGCTCACAAGAGAAGCATGCTTTCCTTGGCCCAGGTTTTGGAATTTTGCCAGCTTTGAACTCATCGATAATTTCTTCAGTATCCTTTGGAGTCATATCTTCATAGTTGTTGTCATTTATCTGAACCATCAGTGCATTCTGGGTTCCAGATGCTGATAACCTAGGGGACTCTAACCACAAATTGCACCATTAGTAACAGAACAAAGTTTAGAGACATGCGATTCCTGAGGAGGCTGTGGCTCCCCTTCCTGGGCTGGATGATTAAACCTTTTAGGTGTATTTATGGCCTTGTTACTCTTGATTACCGTATTAATTACTTTATATACTGCACACTGTGACATTCCTTCTCAATGTCACCTGACCTTAGGAATTAGTCTACCTTCCTAGAGCTGCGCACTGAGTGGTATTCCCAGATGATAATTACCACAGGTCCCTCTGCAACTTGTTAATAATTATAAACAGGGAGAAGCTTCACACTGTTCACGATACGTGTTGTTCAAACCCAATACGTAATCCTTCCAGATGAATAATACAACCTTCACTCCCACAGTTTATCTGAGCTTTTCCTTTTTATTACTCAATCTTGCTAGAGGCTGACCTGTGAAAGCAGAGAAATCATGTAAGGACGGGTTCGATCTTATCCAAGCGTTGTTTTTTTTTTTTTTGCTGGCTATGCCAGGAAGAGCTCATTATAGGAGCTTTGCTTGTGACCTGGTCCCACGGCACAGCCTCTAAGGACAGCGCAGGGCCACAATCAGGCTCCAGTGAATGCTGTAAAGTCTAAGAGTCGTCAGGGGTGTAAAACTTAGACAAAGTACCCAGGTCTCCACTTGAGATGAGTGGCCCAAAACACAAATGATGACCAGCATTGTCTTATAACTAACCGACAATAATTTGATAGGAACCAGAGCTAGTTTTGGCTTAGAGATGGGGATATCTACCACCTTCTGAACAGTAGCAATGACAATGCCACACAGAAAGAGTTTCAATTATTCTGTTTTGTTTTTTTTTTGTTTTTGGTGACCTCAAAATATTTTACTGGCATTCAAGCCTTATTAATTCTGTATATAGACAATGAAAACAACATTAAACATTTTGACCAAGATCACAAGAAGGAGGGACTTTGCAGGTAGGCTTTCAGCTTGAAAATGCAATGTTTTATAGGGCAGGGGCTGGATTCTGTTTCCCACAGAGCAGCTAGAAGTGCCAGTTGGGTTGTTGTGGCCAAAGTCATGTGTTGTTTGCCCAGTTGGTTCACTTAGCCACACACAGAGA
>JAQZBX010090977.1:0-12446 GCA_029593785.1 Cabassous unicinctus
ATTGGAGTTGAGTTAAATTTTTTGGAATTCTCTTCTTTAAATGGATTTTCTCAAAACCAACTCCAACTTTAGAGGAGATACTTTCCAGTCTTTTCAACATTTTCTAACACAGAAATAATGTCAAGATGATTTCTCCACAGCTCTTAAAATCTTCCCTACCCAGTCATTCAGACAGATTGTTGACTACTTCTTTTATCTTTCCCTATCCTGTAAGTGTGGTCAAATAAGTCTGATGCAAGTAAGGGCCAAAAACCCAGCAAGATAGTTGACAGTCACAAATTCTAATAACTCAGGCCAATTTTCAAAATATTTTCTCTCTTTATAGTGAACACACAAAAAACTTGTGAGGCAATGTGGATTTATGAAAACATAATTGTCTAATATTAACAAGCCTTTATCATGGTGTAAGACAGGTTGTAATATAAAGGAATTTCCCCTAGGTGTAGGCCAATATAATAATTTTTATTTATGGCCCATTATATGGCCTGGTGATCTCATCTTATGTCCACTGCAAAAGCCCAACCTTACTCCTTTCCAGAACTTTCCCTAAGGCATAGCTAGTTTGATCTCTGTCTCTTCTTATTGTTTACTTCACATATTTCATTATAAAACTATTGACATGAGGGTAGGACTTATTTAGAATAACTGAAGTTGGGGACAACACTGTTGGATCCTCTGATTTGCTTGGTTAAACTCCAGTGCTGTTCCTGGCTTTTCTCACTCTCTTGGTCTCTTCTTCATTCCTATATCTGTGATTCTTTAGTCACTTTGATTGAATTCACTGAGTATTATGGCTTAAATGTGTATCCCAAAAGACTTGTTAAATTCTGAACTGCACGTCCTGTGAATGTGAATTTATTTGTAAATAGGATCTTTGAAGATGTTGTTAATTAAGATGAGGCCAAACTGGATTAAGATGGACCCTAATCTAATACGACTGGAGTCCTTATAGGAAGAAGAGATTTATACACAGTGAGAGAAACTGAGTGAGAGACAGACACAGAGAAAGAGTCAGCCATGTGATGATGGTGGAGATTGAGCAATGTAACCACAAACCAAGGAACACCATGGAATAGTGAACATCCACCAGATGCCATGAGAGAGGCATGGGATGGATTCTCCCCTTTTAAGGAAGCATGGCCCTATTGACACTTTGATAACAGAATTATAGCCTCCAGAATTGTGAGATAATCAATTCCATTGTTTGAGTCAACTAGTCTGGTACTCTGTTATAGCAGCCCTGGCATACTATGCACATTCTATTTTAACTAAATAAATGTGATACGTGCATCCCCCATTATCTGAATCTGATCAATCATTGCAAATGTGTTAACTATTTATTTTTTAATAGTAAAAGCCTATGTACTTTCCCCTATTATTTTAAATAGGAAAAATAAGAAGCATTCCCAGCCTATAAAAACACACAACCAAATTTTCTCAAATAATACAAAAACTGAAACTCATATATACAAAACCAAACAAAGACTTCTACATAATGCAAAGTACTGAAGCACCAATTACTTATTTAACATTTGGTTATTTACCACCTAATTATTATCACTTTATGAACTTATTAGTGCCTATGTGCACAATATGCAATGATATTGCTGTATAGAGTATTAGGCATAAATTACATTTTCTTACTAAAGTTGAAACCTGAAGAATGAATAATATGTTCAAGACACAGTGAAAGAATATAACCCTTAACACACTGCATATAGAAATAAGACTTTTTTAAAATCAAACCATTGAATACTTACCTGATTGAGGTTGGGTGGTAATAAAAGAGAGGTAGAAGCTGAAGTCATTTCTGCAGATTGTTCAAGGGTAAGGATGTGCAGGACAGAGCTGGCAAGGACTGAGAAAAGCAGTAACTGCCTGAAGTTTGGCCATCTCAAAATAGAAGGAACCACTGGGCAGTTTTTTTCGTGGAAGCATTTTTAAGTCTGGAAATAGAGGACTGTGAACTATTAATTGATGTCATAGACAACAATGGGAAGATAAAACTTCAAGTCCCTCATCTGTTTCCTTTCACTTTGTTTGCACCAATATAACTCGTGATAAGTATGAGAGTCTGTGATAGTTACACTTGTGTCTTGATCACATGCACTTGCAAAATTATTTTTTTCTATATGAACTCAATTTATTTTAAAGTTTTGCATCAAGTATGTATGCTTTCTCTCCTTTATTCATAATGGTAATGAAGTTGAAAATTTTTTTCACTATTTGATGCGAAATTTTCTTCAACTTTTCACTGCCACAGTTGCAAATCCAGCCTTCTTAGATGTCTCTCTTCCTACAAAGTTTAGAAGTTTGGCAACAAAATGTAGACCATGTTTTGCATACCTTTTTTATTGATGAGTGTGATGCCTCTTTTTTAGCCTGATTGGTCAATCTGGCTATTTTCTTGCTATCAGGGTCTTTCAATTCATCTTCATTCAAACAATGCCATTTCCATCAGTATCCTCAGACACTGCATCACCAACAGCATGCACTATGCCTCTGCGGTTGTCAGTATCTCTTGGTTGTAATAATAACAATGGTATTCGGAGACATAAGGGTCACTTGGATATTTCCTACATAATCAACAATCCCAGAAGGATGTTCTAGAGATATCAAAAGAGCTCTGCTTGCAAAATTTCTCTTCATTTTGACTTCTTCTTGGATACTTTAATTAATGGTAACAAAAAGCATCTCCCATGAGCCTTGACTACGTCCTCATCATTTAGGCATTACACTTGGCATATGCTACGGTGTTCATGCTGAAGCCATGCTCTTCCTGGACTGCTCCCAGGCAGGGACCTAGCACAATGGTGGAGTAGCAGATCCAAGTTATTTCTTTCCACCTTTTCCAATGGACAAAGTTTCCTCAGGAGCTCTGCATTCTCAGAGCTTCACTGCAGTCTGTGGCTTGGCTATAATACCTGCTTCTTCTTGGCCCATCTCACAGGTGATAACCTGCATCAAGGTCTGCGGACTCTCCCTGCCTTTTCCTGCTCCTGCGCATCTTTACCTTTCACAGGTGTCTCCCTAATTTCTTGCATGTGCTTCTCAGAGAACCTGAACTAACACACTATCTAACAGGCAATAAACTACAAAATTCCATTCAAGTCCCTGGGTTTTCAGAGCAATACACCAATAAATGCTTTGGTCCAGTATCACCTTTAGTTTCTTTCTAAAAGCAGTGTTAGTTTAGCTTTTGTGGCTTTTATGTCTTGGGAGCTTTGTTTTTGTTTTATTTTGTTTTGTTTTGTTTTTTCATTGCTAATAAATAAAGGAGATGATGTTTGCTTAAAAAAATCCCCGTGTCAATATGATGACAGTTTTCTTGGTATAGAAGCACATTAATCATTGGAATCCTGCAGCTCCCTGGGAAGACTGCCGCAACCTTGAAATCACTGGAAACTTTTCATACCTGTTCTTCAAATTGTGCAATGTTGTATTGTACTTAAATCTCTCAGCCCATCTCAGACTGCAAAAGCTTTGCAAAATCATTTCCCTTCTCTATATTTTCTTTAAATCTTCAAAATTGTTTAAACAGTGTGATATTAGCCTTGATCCTATTAAATAGATTGTGAGCTACAACCACAGTGTATCATAAATCCTCTCACCAGAATAGCCTGCACCAGTACTTAACATTTGTTACCAGGGTTTTATTTGATAGAAAACTGTGGCAAAGTTCTTTGCAAGTTATTACAGCAAATATTTCACAGTAAGCATGCAGATTATGAGAGATACCATTTATGATAAAAACACATCACATATTTCCCTTCTGAGTAGCACTTTGGGACAGAGATATTCAGAAGAAATAGCGGGCAATATCCATACATTTAGTGTTTTTTAACTCCACACAACTCGCTTCCTAAAAATGTTTAAAAATATAAGGATTTGTTGTCACGTTTTAAGTAAACTTTTCAGTTTAAAATTGCCAACTTTAAGGGAACTTGGGCATACCCAATTACTTTTCAGAGTAAAGACATAGTTCCAATTTTATTTCTGAAATATAATACCAGTACTAATATTCTTAGAAGTCCTAATATCATTTGGGAATTTGCCTTCCCATGAAAACATATTCTTCCTTTCCAAATCAGAATTCCGACCCACTATGGTAGATTGAATTATGAACCCATTTTAGACTTGTTCTTATTCGTAATCCACATTCCTGTGGATGTGAACCCATTGTAAATAGAACCTCTTGAAGATGCTATTTTTAGCTAAGTTGTGGCCAACTAAAGCAGGGAGGGCTTTAATATGGATTATTGGAGACCTTATAAAGAGAAGAATCTGGAATCCAAGGTCAGAAAAGAACACAGGGAAAAGCCAGAAGTCAGCAGGAGCTCAGAAGAGACAGGAGAGGATATCACCATGGGGTGGGAGAGCCAACAGACCCCAAGGATTGCCAGCAGCAAGCACCAAAGTTTACAGATTTTTGGATGAAAGCAAGTCTTACCGTTATTTTGATTTTGGACTTCTAGCTGTAAAACTGTGAGCTAATAAATTCCCATTGTCTAAACCAATTCATTGTATGGTATGTGTCTTAGCAGCCTTGTAAATTAAGAACCCCCCCACTTTTGTTTCCCAGTTTATCTGATAGCAGAGTTAGAACTGTCTGAAGTCCCCAAGAGGAACTTTCTGTTAAAAGGTGGGATAAGGATTGGGGGGGGGAGGGTGTTAAAAAGTAAAAATGGGAATATTGGGAAGTTACATGGATGTCAGATTGTGGTTCTTTCTAGTATATCTGATCATCATAGAATCATGGAATGTTGTAGATGGAAGAGTCCTTAAGTATTGTTTCTTCTAATTTCCTCAGAATTAGAGGTAAGAATGGAGGTCCATCTTGTGTGGTAACCTATAGATTACCTAAGAACTAAGATGTGGAAGCAAATGTCTGTACTACCTCTAAATATGTTTTCTCTTATAGCCCTCCTTCTCACGTCAAAGTGTTATCAGCCTCAGGAGGTGTGGTAAAAATGAGTAGATGCATAAAGCCACCAGATAAATATGGCGTATTCCTCTGAGTTCTGTTTTGAATTTAAGCTTCGGGGATGTTTATTTGGATTTTCATATTCTTTAAAATATGTGTTCTATAAAAATAAATAGACTTTGTTGATTTCATATTGCTTAATATTGTGTTTGTTGCTATATGTACAGAGAGCTGAAAATGTTATGTACAGAGACTAATTGGAAATTTTCATAATTTGTAGTGTCTAAAACCAGCTTGTTAGTAGCACTGCAACTATAGAATACACTATTGTTGCCAGAATGTCTGGTTTCTCAGTAAGATTTTTTAACCTACAGAAAGCCTTTAAAAAAATCATAAAACTTCCATCTTATGAACTAGTGTGGGCTTTAAAATTTTAGTATTGTACAGATACAAAATTGTAACTGATAATTTCTTTTCATTAAATATATTGATTTAAACACTACACTTAATTCTACTCCCCACAAAAGTGAATTTTCCATAACAAATATTTAAAATTTTTATTGTAAATTTATTTTAAATGTAACTATTTCATACTATATTCTGAGCATTGTTACAAAACAGCAAGTGTAAAGAACCTAGTGAAAATGAGCAAGAAAATGAAGAAAATTAAGTATAATTTCAAATTAAAGTTGTGACAAAAACAATCTGGGACTATAGTGTAAATCTAACAGCACACATGATGATAAAGGTTCACAGTTAATAAGTATTTACTGTGTATCAGGTACTTATCATTACATAAACACAAGCAGGTATGATTATTCCTGTTTTACTAGGAGTGAATATGCCATCTCAAATAATAAATGGTATGTAAATAGCCCTTGTTAATCTAAAAACCTGGATATTTAGTTGAAGAAAGTTTTTATTATTTTGGAGATATCACATGGTATTTGTGAAGAACTGCTAGAACAAATACTGTGTGAAAGTACCATATTTTGCATGAATATTTTTTTAAACGCATGTAGTTTACTTTCAGGGGAAATATAATGGATATGATTTGCCATGTGTCCCACCACCCAACCTAATACAATGACTCAAAGTCAATTTTAGAAAGAAATAAAAAATTATGGAAAATAAATACGTAGAATTTTAGCAATAGGTGTGAGAGAACAACGTAACTTTAACCATACCATTTAGAAAATGTCATCAAGTGACCAAAAAGTTGAACTTTTTCTTCAGTAACAATAACACATAATATTTTGTTCAATAGCAATAACAATAACACTGTTATTGTTCAAGCTCTCCAAAATGACTCATGTGATTGGATGATTCTAAACAAACACACTGATTACCCCAACTTAAAGGAAATTGTGCTGGGGCTTGTGGGGTTTAATCAGCCATCAGTGAAAAGGCTTCAAAGCTCCAGAGAAACAGCCTTTTTCTACTGCTTACAATGCTAGCTCCACACAGATTAGAACTGCTAGGGCTCTCTATTTTATTTTTCTTTGTAGGAGGAGAAAACCTCGAAAAGACAATTAATAAGCAGAATTAAATGTGTCCAAGAGTAAGTAATCAAGTCTTGGAAGAGGACATAAGGTTCTAAGCAGCACACATTACTCTCCAGAAATTGTTCTTTCTCTGCAAAAAGAGAATGACCAGCAGAGTTACACAGTAGACTCTCCCTGAATTGAGGGTATGATCCCAAACCCAAGTGCAGTCGTCCATGAGCAGCCATTGCAATCACTCCCTTGCTTCCTTCCGCATATCCCTTGCCCCCTCTGGCTCCACAGCACTTGGACAACAAAATCATAGCAATTGTTAACTTTACTCTCCACCTACTCTATAGCTACAGTTAGAGAAAATTACACAACCATGCTGATTGACTCACAGGGTGACTTGGTAGTCATATCACGTTTCCTGTGTCCATTCACGTTTTCTTTTCAACACCTCGATAGTCACCTCAACACTGATGCTAGCTCGACACCTCCCCACCTCTAGCATATGAACCTACATACTCTGCCTTTTCTCTTAGGTGAATTGTCTGTGCCTCCACCCAAAGCCAGACTTTCCCTGAACTGTATCCTATTCTTTCATACCTACTCAAGAACATCCTTCTAGCGGTTGCCACTTCTGTTTCTTTCATTTTCAATTCTCCCCTCTCCACTGGATCATTTCTATCAGCATGCTGTTTTTTCTCCCCTAAAAAAAAAAAAAATAATTTTGACTTCACTTCCTGCACTCTAGATACTATTCAAATTCTTTGCTTCCATTATTGCAAATATTTAAAATGAGTTGACTGTGTTTGCTGCCTCCTGTTCCTCTTATAATCTCTTTAACCCACTTGATTAGGCATGGTTTCCTACCACTAAACTAAAATGGAAAACCACAGAAATTGGCAAATACTACAAATCAGCACCCACCACCACCCCAACAGTTGTTAAACATTTACCAGCACAACACTGGACCATACCAGTTGATTTTTATCATTAGTTAGACTTAAAAGTTACATTTTCATTATAAAATTTTAGTTATAGCATAGAAAAGTGGCTCAAATGCAACTTTATATTTTCTAATTGTATATTCTGCAAAGTAAAATCTACATAACAATGTAAATTAATTCACAGACCTCTGGCAGTGACTGACATAGGTTTGCTGACCGACTTAAGAGATATTTTGTCTACCCAAAAAATAACTTTGAAAATTTTATTAGTTCAAGACACTAGATTAGATGCACCTATCAAAAAGTTGAATGCAGATAGGTGAAGAAGGAAAAAAAATAGCCAGTGTAGGAAAGTGTTTTAAGGACTGGATGTTTAAAAAGAATTATCAATGAATAATGACTCTCAGAAGGACACAGGAAATTTTCTTTATATTCTCAATTCAGCAGTTATTCTGAAATTGTCTTTCCAAGTAAATTGTAGTTACTGTTTTGTGGATAGCAATTTACTCAAAGATATTGTCACTTTTTTTATTTTTTTAAAGATATAACAATGTTCCAAAAGCTCAACAGGAACATGTGGATATAGAACTAAGCAACTTGCACTCAGTACAGGTTAAAGAACTTGCTTAAAAGCCTTTGGCAAGTAGGACCAAAGACCTGACAAGGATTTTGCCAACATTAGATCCAGTATTCTTTTTCACTATATTACAGCTCTTCCAGTATAGCTGTATCATTAGAATATCTTCTTAGGATGTTTTTAAAACTCCATGGGTATATATTTCAATTAGCACATAAACTGCTACAATGTGGCAATTATATTTAAATAATAATTCAATATTGCTTTCTTTTTGTATCTCTTTGTACTTTTATTATAATTCTTGCACAAGTTGATATGAACTTTTATCTCTTGGTGACTAGTTTCCAAATCTCTTATTCTGTACTACTGTAAATATTTTTTTTTCTAATGCTGACTATAATTTAACTAGAACCTGCTTTTTATCACCTGGATAATTGTATTAATAATAATATCAAGTTTTGCATCTTCTGGATTCCCCAAATACTATAATGTTTTTTAAAGTTCTAATTTTTTTTTTTTCCTAAAAGAAGCTCCCTGGGCAGCAACCAGACAAAATATATATTCACTTGGAAGAAAACATAGCAGGGAAGAATTTGCTGATGAAACTCCCACTAGACAACACACTTTTTTGGTACATGTCTTCAAGGATCAGAGCAGAAGAATCGTATGAGGAGCTTCTTAGATATCCCCATGCGTGTGCTTCACTCTAAACCAGTTCATTCTGTATCACACTGTGTTTTGGATCCAGGCATCAATACATTTTAAAAGCTACCTAGACAACCAGCAAGATGTCGGCAGAGTAAGGAGCTCCTAGAATCATCTCCTGCTAAAAGGCAGTTAGTAATCACCCAGAGCTATCTAAAGCACTTGTTTAGGCACTCCAGGAGATCAGAAATGTATCCTGCAATATCCTTGAAAGAATGGAAGGAGGTGACTGCCCATCTGCAGAGAAGATTCGTAAGTACAGCACTTCACGCCACGGAGGCTGGTGCCCATCCTCCACTAGAGGCACAAGCCACATCGTGAGCTATTCCGCGGCTGGAATTGAAAGCTCCCCTTCCCAAAAACGGGGGAGAAAGAGACAGTTGGTCACCAACTTCAGCTACTGATTAGTAAATTCGGTGGGCCAAAGTATAATCCTAAGAACAGCTAAAGTTTGAGTCTGTCCAAGTCAGAAAGAGGCCGATAGCCGCCATCTTAACTCCGCGCCTGACATGAGGAGAAGTGGGGCTTACTGAAAATCACAGTGCTGGTAGGGACCGGCTTCTTTCCATCTAAATCAGATTGCAGCTCTAGCCTAAGGCTCAGGCCCACCTTGGGCACGGAGGAAGCTGAGGGGAGCTGCACCAGCCTCTCTGGGAAATTACAGGCCATGCTGTGGAGGCCGGTGATCATCCTACTCTGAAGGTGCAAGCCACCCCAGGAGCTATTCTGTAGCAGGAATTGGAAGTCTATTTCCCAAAAACAGGGAAGGAAGAGACGGTTGGCCACCGATTTCAGCTACTGATTAGTAAATTTGGCTGCCTAAAGTGTAACCCTAAGAACCTAAAATTTGAGTCTGTCCAAGCCAGAAGGAGGCTGGTAACTACCATTTTGACTCCACCCCCAGCATGAGGGGAAGCCAGGCTGACTGAAAATCACAGTGATAGTAGAGACAGGTTTCTCTCACCCAGATTGGCCTGTAGCCCTAGCCTAGGCTTCAGTCCTACCTCTAGAAGGGAGGAAGGTGGCGGGCCCTGCACCAGCCTATCCAGATAACTGCAGGTACATTTGGCTGGCACAGACTGAATAATCTGAAGTCTACCAGGGCAACTCTGGTCATCTTGGACCTTCACTGCATAGATTGCTATACACACCTGCAGCTTCATCCCCACCCCAGGCAGGGAGAATGGGGCATGAAGCTTTATCAGTCTTTCTGGGCAACTACAGTTTAGACCTGCATGAGTTGAATTGTTCCATACAGCTGTGGCTCTGTCCCTACCCCTGGCAATAGAGAAAGTTGGGAGAAGCTTCATTTGTCCTTGGAGCAATGAGGGCACCTTGAGCCTCCACGGCTTATAGCACCAACTGCATCCTTGGCTCCTACTACACAACCAGCAAGGGAGAAAGGTCAGGAAGCCCTAAACTAAAGAGAAAAACTGCACCCAGAGTAAATACTTTAGTAGGCCAGATGCCAAGACAACAACCAAAAAATTACAATCCACACCAAGAAACAGGAAGATATGGCTCAGTTAAAGGAACAAGATAAGCCTCCAGATGACATAAAGGAGTTGAGTCACATAATCATAGATGTTCAAACAAGTCTCCTTAATAAATTCAATGAGATGACTAAAGAAATTAAGGATATTAAGAAGACATTGGATGAGCACAAAGAAAAATTTGAAAGCATACATAGAGAAATAGCAGATCTTATGGGAATAAAAGTTGCAATAAATGAAAATAAAAATACACTGGAATCATATCATAGCAGATTTGAAGAGGCAGAAGAAAGGATTGGTATGCAAGAAGAAATGGCCTCTGAAAGTGAACATACAAAAGAACAGATGAAGAAAAGATTGGAAAAACTTCAACAAGGTCTCAGGAAACTAAAGGACAGCAGGAGACATGCAAACATATATGTTATGGCTGTTCCAGATGGAGAAGAGAAGGGAAAAGGGGCAGAAGGAATATTTGAAGAAATAGTGGTAGAAAATTTCCCAACCCTATTGAAGGACATAGATATCCATGTCCAAGAAGCAAGACATACTCCCATCCAAAAAAATCAGAATAGACCAACTCTGAGACACATACTAATCAGAATGTCAAATGCCAAAGACAAAGAAAGAATTATGAGAGCAGCAAGAGAAAAGCAATGCATAACTTATAAGAGATACCCAGTAAGATTAAGTGCTGATTTCTCACCAGAAACCATGGAGGCAAGGAGACAGTGGTATGATATATTTAAGATACTGCAAGAGAAAAACTTCCAGCCAAGAATCTTATATCCGGCAAGATTGTCTTTCAAAAATGAGGGCGAGTTTAAAATAGTCACAGATAAACATAAATTGAGAGAGTTTGTGCCAAAGAGACCTGCTTTGCAGGAAATACTAAAGGGTGTGCTTCAGCCTGAGAAGAAAACACAGGAGAGAGAGGCCTGGAAGAGAGTCTAGAAATGAAGATTATATCAGTAAAAGTAACTAAAAGTGTCAAAAGAGTGGTGAAAATAAACTATGACAGATAAAACCCAAATATTCAGGAATAAACTTAACCAGCATTGTAAAGCACTTGCATTCAGTAAGCTACAACTCATTGTTAAAAGAAATAAAAAAAAGACCCAAGTAATGGGAAGAATATTCCATGCTCATGGACTGGAAGACAGACCATTTATCATTAAGATGTCAATTCTACTCAAATTGATATACAGATTCAATGCAATCCTGATAAAAATTCCACCAGCATTTTTTAAATAAATGGGAAACATGATTATCAAATTTATTTGGAAGGGTAAGGTGTCCTGAATAGCCAGAAATATCTTAAAAATGAAAAATGAAATTGGAAGACTCTCATTTCCGGACTTTAAGTCATATTACCTAGCTACAGTGGTGAAAAACAGCATGGTACTGGCATAAAGACAGGCACATAGACCAATGGAACTGAATTGATGGTTCAGAAACAGACCCTCACATCTGTGGTCAAGTGATTTTTGACTAGACTGTCAATCCCACCCAGCTTGGGCAGAACAGTCCATTCTACAAATGGTGCTGAGAAAACTGGCTATCCATAGCAAAAATTATTCAAAAATTAACTCAAAATGAATCAAAAAACCTAAATTTAAAAGCAAGAACCATAAAGCTTGTAGAAGAAAATATAAGAAAATATTCTGTGAATATTCTCGCTGTCCTGGTTTTGTGATAATCAGGGTAGGCTAAATATTTGCTATATTAGAAACCATGCATGTGTCCCCAGACCTAGTTTTTCTCCCTAGTTCTGGTTTTTAAAATGCTGGTGATAAATCAAGCCTGATTTAATATATGACCATCCTGTATGGGAAATGACTGTAACTCTTGGTATCTTTGGTCAACCTTAAGAGATATAGCAGGGGGGGTGGATGTGGCTCAAACAGTTGGGCGTCTGTCTCCCATATGGAGGGATCTGAGTTTGATCCCCAGGACCTCCTGGTAAAAATAAAAAATAGAAAACTATAGAAGGCACGCGGGCCACCAGTCTCCGTGCGTGGGTGCGTCATCAGGCCCCGCCGAGCCACGCAGCAAGATGACGACATAACAGGAGAGTGACACAAGGGAGAGCCAACATGAGACGCACTGAAAAATCAGGAACTAAGGTGGCGCAGGTGGTAGGACACCTTTCTCCCACATTGGAGTTTCCGAGGATCGAATCCTAGTGAACACAGGAGGAGAAAGAGGAGAAGAGAGGGCAGGAAGCACACAGAGAATTGCCCAGTGAATGGACACAAAAACGGGGTGGGGGTGGTGGTAAAAATGGATAAAAGTAAATGAAAAATAGGGAAG
>JAQZBX010090978.1:0-12444 GCA_029593785.1 Cabassous unicinctus
GGGGAAAATGTGAGAGGGGGAGGGGGTGGGGTATATGGGAATCCCCTTATACTTTTGATGTAACTTTTCTGTAATCTAAAACTTTTTTATATCAAAGTGTTCATCTTGTCATAGGGTGTTATCTCAGTGGGTGGAGACCCACACAATAAACAAGAAAATATTAAACTCCCCCCAAAAAAATAAATAAAACTTCTTTAAAAACAAAGTTTATAATATGAAAAAATATAGAGAGACATCAATACAAAAAAGAAAACAATTGAAAAATGTGAAGATTTAATATGCAATCACAGAAACCTAAAGCTCAATCGGCCAATACACATATGAAAAGATATTCAACTTAGTAATCGAAAATAAAAAAACAGCCACTGTATCGATTCTATTCACATTCATTAGAATGACAAATATTACAAATCTGACAAACCAAGTGTTACCAAGCCTGTGGCATGATAGAGCTCTTATCTACTGCTGGCTGTAACATAACTAGGGAAAACCACTTTGGATTCCAATTTGTTAAAATCTAGTTAGGCTAGAAAAAGATACACAAAAACAAAAACTAACCAAAAAAAGTCTAGTTAGTCTAGAGACACATGCTCCTTATACCTCAGTAATTCCACTCTTAGACATATCTCCTAGAGAGACTGCCACCACTGTGTACAGGAATCATAAATAGGAATGCTTATATCAGCAATGCGTGTAATAGTAAAAATTGGAAACAAACTAAATGTCCATCAACAAGAGATGGATAAATACATTTTATTTTGGAGTATGCAATACTATCCAACAATAAAACAAATGACTTAGTCCAACAGGTCATTTAATTCTTACAAGCATAACATCACATTATAGAAAAATAAATTACAATTTAATTTATATAACATTAAAGTCATAGAAATTGTTACATATTATTTAGCAATACTTATGTATGTCATGATACAACTGAGGAGAAAACACAAACAGCCTCTGCAGCCTTGGTAAAATATAGTTTCTTAAACTGGATGATCTGGACATGAACAGTGATTGTAATTATTTTTCAGACTGTTTGGTATATTTTATATTATGATATGATTCTCTATATTTTGTACATATTCGTATATCTTTTATATATACATATTTATATATTATTTTCCTAAAATATTTTAAAGTAAATAAGTAGAAGTAAAAATAGCCACATTTGGACTTGTTTTTAAAACTATGACTGTATTTTTTAACCAGAGGAACTTTCTAGCAACGGAACATGGCAATAACACTGTGCTTGCCTTTAAATTACACTGCTCATATTCTTTATCTCTCAGACTTATCAGAGACAAATCTGGAGCCTTAATTTTCCACTGTGCAATTATAATTGCTACCAAACCAGTAATAATCTTATGGGCTCCAGACTTGTTGCCTAAAGCTGATTGCTTAGTGGATTGGTTTACTTTCTAAACTGTTTGCTCCAATGGTGATTTACTTAATCCTCTAAAAGTCAAGGACACACGACTCTAAAAAACTAAATAACCAAAAATTCTCTACTTGGACACTTCTAGGGCCAAATCAATCTGTCCAACGTCTCTCTTTGTCTCCCTTGGGTCTCTCACATGTTTCTCTCTCCCTTATTTTCTTCGCACACACAAAAAGGGAATCAACAAGAATTACGCAGGATAATCCCATCCATTGTATCCATGGGATATAAGCCCCTCTCACTTGGAGGTGGAATGAACATCACCATCCCAGACTCCTCAGGATTGGGGGAAGAGCTATGGACTATAGTGGACTCACTGGTATTCTGTTGTTGACATATTGTGATTCAAGCAATGGAAGAAATTACAACAGTGAGGTGGAGCCAGTGGCCACTGGGCACTTTCGGGGCAGGGAAGGGAAAAGCAGTTGTAATACAGGGGCTTTTTCAGGATATGGGAATTATCCTGAGTGACATTACAATGAAAGATATAGGCCATTTTACATCAGCATATAACATGCAGATCTGTGTGGGAGAGAGTGTGGTCTACAATGTGAACTATGGTCCATGCTTAGTGGCAAAGCCCCAGGATGTGTATATCCATTGCAGGTGATGTGCCACACTAATGAAAGATGTTTATGTGGGATGTTATGGGAGGTGTAGGAGGTGGGGAACATGGGAATCCCTGTAATTTTTGTGTAACATTTATGTAATCTAAGTATCTTTTAAAATATAAAAAATTAAAAAATAAAATTAAATTAAAAACAAGAATTACATCAATCCTGGTCTCCTCACAGTCCTTCTTCGCAATTCAGTCATAAGCTTATTTACCTCATATTTTACTGTTATGTCTCAGAACAGGCTGATTACTGGATGCTTCAGATGTCCCATAATTGATAATCTCCTTTTCCACTATAGTTATACAAGTTGAGGTCTCTTACTATTTTCCTAACTAATTCAAATACATTTTGTTTCAATGAGTCATTTGGCCACTGGCAGTCCACACATACCTCCCAGCCTGAACTGCCGAGTGCAACAGGCCGTGCAGGCCTAATTAGAACTGCTGGGGGTTTGAGGAGGCACAATGACTCTCTTGATGCCTCGCCTGAGAGCATTATGATGCCACATGGTCTATGCTGGAGGTGGGAAGGTCACTTAAGTATTTTATACATCTCCATGATCAGGAAAACAGCAACAGGGGGCAATTCTGTTGAAACCCAGATTTATAACTATTCAAAAGGAAGTAGTTCGTGATGTATGCAAACCTTTAGTTGCTTTTGCAACAGTTTGCAAAACTGGAGAGCTATGTTTGCAGCACTTGAAAAAAATGAAAAGGGCTTGAACATTCAAAAATAGGAGCTTGAGGATATAAAGTATGGCACATTCATATATTAGAATATTAGGCATACATTTTAAATAGTTTTAAATTAATTTTTACTGACATGTAAACAGGTTGACAATATTTTGTTAAGTGAAAGAAGCAGGCCTTAAATCAGTATTTATATTATGAACTCTTCCTTTGCTAAAAAAAAAAAAGTCCAGAAGGATACACAACAAGATGAAGATAACAGCAATTACCCCGACACTGTTGTGATTACAAATGACTTCTTGGTTTGTTTTGTCTTTTACCCTTTGCTTATCTGTATATTCAAGTTATTTTGTAATAGTCATATATTACCTTTGTAATTAAAAATGGAAGAAACTGAAAGAACTCTACTGCATTTAGATCCACTTAAAATATAGAAAGAAAACTGCAAGCAGTAAAGACAGAAAAACACAAAAAAATGTGAAACCTCAAAATTCTCTTTCTACCGTCAAATCCACAATTCTATTGGACACATGAAAAAAATTCTATTAGATGCTGGCAATCAGTTTTTGCAAAAGCAAAATTACAAGAAAACTTTGTGTCTGCCTTTTGCTAAAGCACAATTTACAGGCTAGAGCCATTTAAAGGAGGGACTAAGAGAGAGATACCAAATTAAGCAGCAACTAATTAATTAAAGTTCCAAATCCTGTTATTAGTGCAACTTGGTAAACATCTAGATAAGGTGCATCCAAAGAACTTCATAAATTGCTTCAGTTGGTGTCTTAGTTTGCCATAGGGCTTGCCAATGCAAAGTACCAGAAATGGGTTGGCTTTTATAAGGGGAATTTTATTTAGGGTAAAAGCTCACAGTTCTGAGGCTATGAAAATGTCCAAATCAAGGCACCATCAGAGATGCTTTCTCACCAAAGTCAGCCACTGGTAATCCTGGTGTCCTGCCGCGTGGAAATCAAGCATATGGCAGGGCTTGTCTCTTTAGCCTTGAGCTGCTCTGTGGGCCCAATCTCTTGGGGTCTTCTTGCTTAAGCTTTGGCTGCTAACAATCCTTGAGTCCTCTCTCACGTAGCAGGGTTAAAAATGGCAGCTTCCTTTCTCTGTGTGTTGTCTCTTTTTCTGTCTCCATTTACATCATACCTGCAAGAGGGTGGAGATCCAAGCTGGCTCAGGCCTCAATGACTTAGTCTAATCAAAAGTCCTAAATCGAGGAGCAGATATGGCTTAAGCGGTTGAGCTCCTGCCTCCCACGTGAAAGGTCCCAAGTTAGGTTCCCAGTGCCTCTTGAAAAAAGGAAAATGAACAACAAGCAAAACAAAATGAATAAAACAATTCAGGGAAGCCAATGTGGCTCAGAGGTTGAGCACTGGCTTCCCATATAGGAGGTCCCAGGTTCAATCCCCAACCCCCAGTACCTAAAAAAAAAACAAAAAAAAAAACCCTAAATCTTACTAAGTAATCTAATCAAAGTCCCCTTAACTGAATTTAATGCAATCAAAGGGCCCCACACCCAAAGGAATGTTCTTAGTTTAAGAACATAATATTTTTCTGGGATTCACAAAAACTCAAGCTGTCACAGTTGGTAACAATGGGATTGAATACCTGGGAATGCGTAAAATTAGGATGGAGCCTCAGGCTTGAGAAAAAGTGTTAATTGATCTCTTGATATAGAATTATTGACAGATTTTCACTTCCTTAAAGAGTGTGTGATGTTAGACAATGCACTATGATGCATGTGACAAAAATATTTATTATAATTTTTTTTCAATGTCTTGGAATAGATGGCTCTCACTGAAAAGAGAAGAGGATTTTTTTTTCAATAGTGGTGCATGGTGTCAAAATAGCTTGGCATTTATGGAAAATGAGGTTTGCTTTTCTTCTAACATTATTAGTAGCATGGTAGCACAATCATCCAGGCAGGCACCCTGGGATAATGGTAAAATTTCTAACTCTCCCTCTCTCAATCAGTTCTTGCATTAAGTACTTTAATAGTCTCCAAAAGGTCTCTAAACATCCATCTTTCATTCACATTGGCTGCCATGGATATTTTTTTTTTAATGAGTTTCCTCTCCATGAGATGGCTCCCTTGTCTGTTTGCAAGTTGTTTTTTTGCTTGTTGTCTGCTCATTTTTTTTCCTGTTGTCTGCTCATTGTCTGTTTGTTTTTTCTTTAGGAGACACCAGGAACTGAACCTGGGACCTCCCATGTGGGAGGCGGGCACTCAACTGCTTGAGCCACATCTGTTCCCTGCTCGTTTTTGTTTTTGTTCATTGTCTGCTTGTTGTCTTGCTCCTTGTTTTTGCTCAATGTCTGATCGTTGTTTGTTTGTCTCCTTTAGGAGATACAGGGAACCAAACTCAGGACCTTCCATGTGGGAGGCAGTTGCTCAACTGCTTGAGCCACGTCCACTCTCCTGCCATGGACTTTTCAATCAGAAAACGCCAATATTATCTTGTCTCTCCCAACAACTGCCTGTGCTTAAAAAACTTAATTGGCTTTCACTGTCCAGATTTACACTGCATTCAGATATGTAAAAACAAAGGAAAACAATAACAAAAACTTTTTTATTTTCTATTAACTAATCTGATCTTACTTAAAAGTTCTCATCCTGACAGGTAACAGAGTGAAAAGAAGCTGAAAAGTCAAACAAGATGAGGAAATTTTGGCACATGCCCATTTAAATAGTCTCTAGATAACACAACTACTTAGAGGACCCAGGTGGATGCTGAATCTTTCAGATTTCTATGCCCTCCCTTGCCCCTCTTCCTGGATGACAATTGTATTAGTCAGCCAAAGGGGTGCTGATGCAAAATACCAGAAATTTGTTGGCTTTTATAAAGGGTATTTATTTGGGGTAGAAGCTTACAGTTACCAGGTCATAAAGTATAAATTTCTTCCCTCACCAAAGTCTATTGCCACCTGTTGGGGCAAGATGGCTGCCAAAGTCTGCCAAAAGTTTAGGCTTCTTGGGTTCCTCTTTTCCTGGGGTTCCATTTCTCTCCAGGCTCAGCTACTCTGTTTCCTCCACAAGGTCAGCTTTAGACTATGAGTCTCTCTAGGGTTTGCCTCTCTCCACAAGGCCAGCTGTGAACTATCAGATGAATGGCTCATCTCTTTTCCTGGGGCCTTCTCTCCTTCTTCACGAAAAGGCTGTTCTGTGTGCTTACTTCCTTGGGCCCCAGCATTAAAACTCAGCAACAAAACTCAAACTCAAACTCAAACTCACTCCTCTGCTCTGCCATGTAGTTTTATCTCTGAGTCCCCATCCACCAAGGAGCAGGAAATCAATGTCCTACTGATGTGGCCCAATCAAAGCTCTAATCATAACTTAATCACACCCAGAGGAATAGACCAGCTTAAAAGCATAATCCAATATCTATTTTTGGAATTCATCACTATATCAAACTGCCGCAACAATCAAGTTTATGGGGTAAGGGTAGTGGTGGCCCATGATCTCATGCTGTTGAGGGGGAGGGGTGGCAGGAGATAAGGTTGTTTGACACTCCACAGGGATTTTTTGGTCCTGGCTGGTCTATGCCATGAAGTGACTGTTCCAGGTCCCTCCCAGCACTGATAATGAAGTGGACTGTTCTCATCTGCCTCCTTGCCAGTTTCTTAGCTAACCTCGACCACTCAGTCCCCACATGCTGTGCCCTCTTTGCTCCACGCTAGACTCTCCAGGTCTTCCAGCTCATTTAGCACCTCCTTGTACCCTCACCAGAGCATATAGATGTTCCTATGTCCCTTGCACGTCATGTACACATTGTGTACATGGAAAAGCAAAATGAGAAAGGCACACTAATGTTTTTCCAAGTGGATCCCTATGTGGTCTGTTCCCAGTCTACTCTGGTTTCACCTGGCAGTGTAGACATTTTGTCAGTGTCCTTCATATTTCTACTTCCAGCTAAAATGGAATAACAGGAACAGATTTACCATCCCACCTGAAACAACAAGAATGGACAAAATATGAAACAATGGTTTATAGACATTCAACAAGAGACAACAGAGAACTGACAGTGAGGAAACAAACAAGCTGAGCTCTATAATTGCCCCAGTTTACCACGAGAAAACCCAAGAGAATTCCACTGATTTCCTTGAGTTGAGGAGATGGAGCTGGGAGTTCAAAGAGACCAAGGCAGCTAGAGGTCATGGGCAGAGTGCCAGAGGGGAGAGAACTGCTCAGAGTCCAGAGATGTGCAGACAGTCTCACTCACATGGTCAGCCTTCCATGTGAGCCTTGAGTAACCAAGGCTGAGGAAATAGCCACTAGAAGTGATAGCTGGAAAATGTGCTTATTGAAAACTTCTTTTCTTAAGCAGCTCTGAAAAATTCAAATACCTTCCGCACATCTAGTTGAACTGGTTTTCTATTAGCCTAATCTTAGTAGTTTACTCTTTGTTCTTAGTTCTTGGAGGAACATAAATCAGACCTTCCTAGTTCTACTCCCGGGAATGTTAAGAATAAAGTAACATCTCAGCAAAACCACAAAATGGCTCCAGGGGTATAGCTCAGGAAATCTGTAACTTCCCTCCAGGACAAAAGGCTGTGAACTGGGACATCAAGTAGGAGTTTTGGATACAGGAGATGAAAGAGGATTAAGAAATTTGCTCACATCCCTCTCTGGAGACCCTATAAAAAAATTCCAGAGTCAGGGAGCAGTTGTAGTTCAAGTGGTTGAGCACCTGCTTCCCATATACAAGGTCCTGGGTTCAATCCCTGCTACCTCCTTTAAAAATTCCAGAGTCATCACCCACATGATAGAAATGCATCTTGTAGTAATCTCTTGATCCTCAACCCCTATCCCCCCTATAAAAACCCTAGCCCTTCTTCTCACTTTGAACTGGTTTGGGGGAAGAGTCCCCAGTTCTTTGCTTGTACACTTGCAATAAATCACCTTCTCACTGAGAAACTTGTTTCCCCTTTGTAGGGCTGGATGGGGCAGGCCTTTCTATTGTAAAAAGCTGTGCTTACAGTAACGAAGGAGCAGAGGAAACAGCACTTGGAGCTCACCCGTAGTTGGGAATAGTTCCTGTGCCCACCAGCCAGAATAGAAAACCTTAAAATCAAGGTGCGTCACATAGAACACTCAAAAGTTTACTGCCTCAGTAATGGGAAAAAATTAGGCCTAGACTAAAGGCTGTTGTGGTCCCACCTAACGAATCTTAGAAGGAAAAAAGAACATCAAACTGTTTCTAAGTAATTGAGTAGCATCCTAAAACAAAACTCAGGAATATGTATGGAAATAAAACAGTACCCAGCACCCAACAAAGTAAACTATATCTGGCATAAAATAAAAATTTACCAGACATGTAAAGAAGCAGGAAAATACATCCCATAAAGAAAAGAAAAATCAATCAAAAGAAACAGGTCTGGAAATGACACAGATTTATTAAACAAAGACATCAGAACAGTATAACCATATGCCATATGTCCAAGAAGTATTGAGCTTGTAGAGACATGGAAGATATAAAAGACTCAAATCAAATTTCTAGAGATGAGAAATACAATGCCTGAGGATTTTCTGAACACAAACACATAACATATCCTCTTGTCTCTGCCTGAAACATTCTTCTTCTCCAATCTCATTTGCTAAAAGTGTTACCATAAGCATGGCCATTTCCAATAGAAGGGCCTACCCAATCCCACACTACAGAGGAGAAACGTTTCTCTCAGTGAGAAGGTGATTTATTGCAAGTGTAGAATCAGGGAACTGGGGGAATCTTCCTTAAAACCAATTCATAGTGAAAAAGGAGGCTAGGGTTTTTTTTGTTTGTTTGTTTGTTTTTCAAGATTTATTTTTTTATTTATTTATCCACTCCCCCCGCCCCGCCTTGCTGTTATGCTCACTGTGTCCATTTGCTTTTGTTTTTCTGTGTCTGCTTGTCTCCCTTTGTTGGGTCAGCAGGCCGTCAGCTCACCACGCTGTGCTGGCCGGCTTGCCTTCACCAGGAGGCCCCAGGAATCAAACGGTAAACGGGAGCCCAACCAATTGAGCCACAGCCGCTTCCCTACAGTTTTTATAGGGATCCCCACAAGGGATGACTGTGGGATGCATTCATGCCATGTGGGTGATGACAGGGTCTCCTCTATGCAAAACTTGTTTGATGTCCCAGTTTACAGCCTTTTATCCCATGGAAGTTGCAGATTTCCTGGGCTAAAAGGTGCTCCTGGCACCATTCTGCAATTTTGCTGAGATGTTATCTTATTCTTGACTTTCCTGGGAGTAGAACAGGGAAGTTCTGGTTATTGTCCCTCTAGTAACTAAGAACAAAGAGTAAACTACTAAGATGAGGTTAATAGAAAATCAGTTCAGCTAGATGTGGGGAAGGTATTTGAATTTTTCAGAGCTGCTTAAGAAAAGAAATTTTTAATAAGCACATTTTCCAGCTATCAAAATTGTCTCTTCCTTCAGATTTCATCTCTATCATCACTTCCTCAAGAAAATCTTACCCGATTTCCAAATTAGGTAGTACTCCTTGGCTATGTGATGTCCTGGCTCTAAATACTATACTATACTTCCTTATCAAAGATGTAACTTTACAATATTTGGGTGATTATATGATTAACCCCTGTCTCCATCACCATCCCTAGCACCATTGAAGCAGGCTTCATATAGGGAATCAATAGACGGATCTGGAATCTGACAAGAAGTCCATGTGGACATCAGTACCCCCAAGATGGCTGCTGGAAGACCCTTGGGAGATTTCTCCCATCCGGAACAACATTTCCTCTGGAAGCCAGGAGAAGCCCTGGATATTCTCCAGGGACATTATCATTGGGCCCACCCAGGGGATTGATGGGTGGGGTAATCAATCAAAACAGCAAACAGCTGGGACTCCTCCCATGCCATTAGCAAAAGGGTGGAATAATTAATGGTTTAAAAAGCAGGTGCAAAACCTTTCTCCTCCTCTCTTCTCATCTCTCTTGGCTTCTGCGCCCTGCTCTTGCCATGTCCACCCTGCATGGAACAATATGCAAGTAAAACTTGGGCATATAATCTATAAAGGGAAATTATAGTCCATCCATAAATCAGCCCTCTTTATCACTCTTCAGCCCCTTACTCTCTACCACAGACCTATGACCTTTTATTTTCTCCCATTTCTCCTCCTGCCCTACCTTAATAAATTACTGGTCTAACTAACCCAACGTGCTCTGAAATTCGTTTCTGCAGCATAAGTCAAGAACCTAGACCAAACCCTATAACACCATGATGAATGAATCATATTTGGTTTTGTTCACTATAGTCTCCAGTGTCTAGCATAGTACTTGGCACATAAGAAGAATTTGACACTTAGAGAAAGAAGGAAAGGAGGGAGAAAAGGCCTGCGGGAGAGAGGGTGAAATTCTGTCATCTCAGAAGTGCTTAAATTCAGAATCATTGTCCAGGTTACAAAACAAATCCAAAATTGCAGACAGTTTCAAACTTGGCACCTCAAATACACAAATCTTGATATTTCTAACTAGGAACAGCTCTAAACAAAAGGAAATATATGTAGTCAGTCCTTTAGATGCAGAGAGCCAACAGAATTCCCCTCTCAATAGCTCTTTTTGTGAGGAGAAACACAAAGTTTTGGATCTTCCTTAGCTACAGTACCCAAGGGATACAAAGAATTAGGCCTCTGATTCTGAAGCAGATAGCCTGAGTATTTAATCTTATAGGAGTACATTAAAAATCGTGGGGAGGGATTAATGGCATTAAGTGCCCTCTATGCATGCATTATGATGATATGCACTAGGAATGCTCTGAACTATTTAGATACAGTTGCCACGATTAACAGAGCAGAGGACTTGCAAGTGTTACAGATGCCAAAATAGAAAGCACTATTTAATAGCTAGAAAATTTAGCTAGCTCAGCTAGCTAAACTTGGAAAAAACTATTGAAAAAAAATTTTTTTACAACATCAATAATGTTTTAATGGGGCTTCACTTGCTGCTTTCATTTTCATTGGAACCTTAGATGGTAGAGTAGAAACCTGCTGGGGAATCTAAAATATACTGTTTGCAGCAATGAAAATGGGACCAAATATATCCTTAATTGTTGAGTGTTGTAGAAGCTGCAAACTCAGAAATAGCAGAGCTGAGAAGGGTGGATGGTCATGGGGTAATATAGAGTGAAACCAGTTTCTTCCTTTTATAATGCTTCGTTAGATGATAATTTTCTTGGAAGATTATTTTAGTAGTCCTGATTACTGTCAACAATTGATTTTGAAGAGATTATTTAAATTTTGTATTAATAGAAGTCGAATATTCAAATGAAAAGAGCTTAATGGATTTTAAGGTGCCATTCCTTTTGAGATAATGTGATGGTTGTCAGTGTTGAAATTTACTACTTAAAATATATGATTAGCAGAAGGATTCAAATGATTAAACATTTGAATTGGTTGTTAAACTATGCAAAGATTAATGTCCTCTGTAGCCTTGGACATTCCCTAAGTGAAAAGGCATCACTTAGCAAACTAAAATTCTATGGAAATGGTCACTTTGTGTTAAGATGGGACAGTTACTCTGATCTATCATCTGGAAAGTTATAGACTTCTCTGACTAGGAAGATGGGTCATCTTCTTCCCCTTCCCCAGCTAGAAAGATGACTCAAAACTGAGAATTCTTGTCAGAATACTCCTAGATATTTCCCACACTAGGAAGATAAATTGCTGGTTTGAAAAATTCAAGTGTGTCATGTAAAACCTTTGTATTCATTGGGAGAGGCTGTTGTATCATGGTAACAAACATTATACATCATTTCTACCCACAACCCATGACCAAAACTAGTCAAAAGCTCCTGCATAATTGTAGGCTGAGAAATAAGAAAAGTAATGGAACATTTAGTGAGCACCACTATCTCTAGCATAATCCTTAACATCTCCTTATGGATCTAAGGCTTAGGGAAGGAGGATTCCAGGAAGAAAGTGTTGGTGGAGGGCCCTGGGTTCTTGGCTTCTAGGTTTTTGGCTTATGTCACATAAAAGAATTTAAGGACATGCCATAGAGTACACAAAAGAATGGAAAGTTTATTAAGAAACAAGAAAACAAGAAAAGTACACAGTCCAAGGCATGGATCCAGGCTGCAGAGTAAGACCACACAAGAAGGCCCCAGGTTAGGCTTTTTAAGACTTTTACTCCTCCCCTTGCATAATGTTGGGGAAGGACCCCAACTGTTTGCTGTTCTGGTTGGTTGCCCCACCTGTCAGTTCTCAGGGAGCCAATGGTGAGGCCTTTTGAGGGTATCCGGGGCTTTCCCTTGACCCTGAACGGGATCTCGTCCCAATCTTGTTCCAGATGGGGTTCTCATGACCAGGGTCTTGCAGGGTACTTCCGGCTGCCTTCTTGGTGGCAGTCTTTCCCTCAGAGAGTTTCCAGTGGAGTTTCGTGGCCACATGTTTCGTGGCCATGTTTTCTGTCGACCATGTTGTCTGTAGGCCATGTTGTCTGTCAGGCCTCAACTGCCTTCCCCCTTTCACTATACTAATCTGTCTCAAAAGTATGTGTGTGTATATGTGTATGTGAGTGTGCATGTGTGTGTTCATTTGTCCTCTTAATCATTCTTATGGGGCCGCAACAGCTAGAAGCAAGATTTGATAAAAAAATAGTGCTGTGATGCTAACACATTGAAAGGAATTCTAAATTATTTACACAAATACTGTTTTTTTTTTAGTTCTTGTTTTGAAAGAAAGAAATATAGAATATGCTT
>JAQZBX010090979.1:0-12444 GCA_029593785.1 Cabassous unicinctus
AACCTATCATTAGCATTATCCTTGTTGAATATATGACCCAGAAACTTAAATCTCTGGTCCATCCATGTGCCAGTTGAGCCCTGAATCTCAGCAGAGTTGCAAAACCTAGTCTCAAGTTCATGGGACTCACCCAGGACAACTAACAAGTAGATGATAATGGACAACATGCATCCCAAGGAACAGAGAGTGTCTGCAAGTTCAAGCAAGATAGTTCCATCAATCTGCTTTATGGGACCTAAGCCCCCTCTCATTTAGAAACAGAGTGGGCATAACCATCCCAAAATCCTCAGATTGGTGAATGAACAATGGAGTAAAGTTGACAGTATTTTTCTATTATAGACTTATTATTATTCTAGCAATGGAAGAACTTTTGTCATTGATATAAAGACAATGACCACCAGGGGTTCTGAGGGAAAGGAGGGGTAAGAATAGGTGTAATATGGGGGCTTTTAGAGGGCATTGGAATTGTCCAGCATGACATTACAATGATGGATCTGGCCATTATATATTTTGTCATAATCTACAAATTTATGCAGGACAGAGTGTAAACTGTAGTGTAAACTATGGTCCAGAGTTCGTAGCAATGCTTCAATATGTGTTCACTAATTGTAAGAAATGTACCAGACTAATGAAGGGTGTTTTTAATGTGGGATATTGTGGTAGGGTGTTGGAGTGGGGTATATGGGTATCCCCTACATTTTTTATGTAACACTTATGTAATCTAAATCTTCTTTAAAAAAAAAAAAAACTTAATGAAAAAAAAGAATAAAACAGGTATGTGAAGAAAATCAAGTGAAGGAATTGCTTATAGTTCAAAAGTCCCCAACAAAAGCTGTCAGCTTTACAGTGTGAAAATTCAGAGATTGAGTGTGTGATTCAAAAGCATCAGCTGAAACTCTGATTACTGCCTAAAGAACATGAATAAAATGAAATGCAACTTCACAGAAAATCAATGCAGGAGAGAAAATACATCTTAAAATTAGAGAAGGCAATCAATAGGCAAGCTATATACAACAAATGTGTGACTCCTACAGGAAAAGAACCAAAGACCTGGAGAAAAAAATGAAAAGCACCATTTCCTTCCATCATGATGGTTTAGCTCCCAGAGGAAAGTGCTCAAGAAAATTGTTTGGTAGTTCCATTAACAGAGGGAAAGCTGATAGATGTATGAAAAGAAAATAGTCACAGCAGGCAAAAAGGGACAGAATTAGAGTTTACAATTCAGTATTTTCCAAGTGGCCCCTGTGTGTACTACAACATTCAGTCCAGGGCAACACCCCAAGAGGCTTGGGACACAATCAGGATCATCAGGTCTCAAGAGAGTAGGAAAGTTCATCTCTGAGGCTCAACATCCTAAAGTAAAGTGCAGGTTTGAGTCAGGTTTACCACTAAAACCTGAATATCCATGAGCAGAGCAGAATATTTGATGTATTTCACCTCTTAAAATAATTCTGATTGATGACTTTTCAGTTGAGTTTATGAATTGATGCTCATTTTACACACCAAAATGCTATATATTAACATATAACATATATTGTAAAATATATGTGTTATATATATTCCCAAGGTAATGTTTCCAGAATATGGTTTAAATATAATTCTCATGAATGCTTCATTTTCACTCAAGTGGACCATCTAGAGATAAATCTTGGAAGGATGGTATTTTAATTTAATTAATGGGTCCACTCTTACTTAAACCATACTTGAAGGTTGACATAACCAGGGGAAAACATTGAAATATTAAACAACACTTCCATATGACAAGAGGTGTGATATGAAATATGTAATATTTACCTCAACAGGTAAATTAATTTACCTCATTAAGTGTTTATTTGTGTTTCAGGATCTTTCTGTTCTTTTAACAACTAATTAACCAAGTGCATTAAAGCAGTGCCATGCTTTAACCCACAATACCTAAGTGTTTCTGGGTATAAACCTGGCAAAGTTTGTAATAGAAGAATTGTATGCTCATTTCCCTGGTAAGGATCCATCTCCCTGGATGTGATCTTCTTTCTCTAGTCTGGAAGCCTTATCCTGTATACAGAAAACACAGAAATCCCCCTTCCCTAGGAGCAATTCCTACTTTTGTATATTGTCACAAAATGTGAGATATTGTCACAAAAGGTGAGTGGGCATTTCATTAAGTATATACTATATATACAGATGTTGTTCATCTGAGGTCTGTCAAAGTCAAAATGGGATATGAGCAAAGCTCTGACAAAAATGAAAGTATTGTAGATTGTATTTTAAATTTTTGTAGGCCATTAACAAAATAACAAAATTCTTGTGCAAAACTGCATGGGCACAGTGCAGATTAAGCAGAAATAGCCTTCAAAGAGATGTTTTGAATATGTTATTTTACAGTTAAACTTATTTTACACGAGGATGAATAGTATAAGTAACATTAGTGAGTTATAAGTTTTTGTGTTCATCTCTTTATTTGTGTCTATATGTTTAGTGCATATTTTCATACATAAGTAGGGTAATATCAAATTACTATTTCACTCTCTTGTCACAACTATCAATTCTCCCATATTTTTCTCAAAATGAAGGTCCTGAGGTTAGTGCAGGGCAGATAACAGACCTTAGGAAAAATAGTTTCTTTGAAAATAAATAGAATTTTTTTGTGTTTTTATGAAAGACATAAATATCAATATACAAGAAGAATAACACACACCAAACAGAATAAATTTGAATAGACTTACACAGAGACACCTAATATTCATATGACAAATATTAGAGATAAAGAGACAATTCTGAAAGTTGCAAGAGAAAAGCAAAGCATTACATAAAGGAATCTTGATAAGATTAAGTTTGACCAAACCATCAGAAACCATGGAGGCCAGAAGAAAGTGACATTATGTAGTTAAGGTACTGAAAGAGGAAAACAGCCCACCATGAATTCTGTACATCAAAAATTAGGGTGAATTCAAGACTTCACAGTCAAATAAAACCTGATAGAATACATTAGCAAAAAAACCAGAATTGCAAGGCAATGTCAAAATGGGTGGTGAGCCTGAGTGCCAATAAAATATTATTTATTAAAAAGACACATTTATTTATGTACTGCATATTTTTCTTCATCCTTCAATGTGCTAGCATACAGCAAGTTAGTCATAAAAGAAGAAAACAGGCTGTATTTATCAGGAAAAACAGATGACTGAAACTATGTTCAATTTCTGTTTCTGTTTATTTTATTTATGTCATCATCATTTACAGAATCAGAAAGCATTTTGACTTTTGATTTTTCCTGACTCACTGTGTCTCAATTTCTTCTACTTATGAGTACTACAGTCACATGGCTAAGAGTCAACTGGTTCAATTTGGTTTCATCTAAATAGACTCATTGAAGGTCCTATGCACAAAAGAACCCAGTTTGTTCAGAATGTCTACAATATTCCTGTATATAAATGGGTTCACAGATACAAGATCTGGGTTTGGGTCTTTAATATGCCTTTAGTGGGGCACATGATTGAATCCCCAATAGATACATATATGGAAGATACACCATACATACATACATACATATATACTTACATACACATACAAAGTATCATGCTAGGAATGAAGGAAGAAACTATCAGATTCCACCAACATTCATTCACATTTGGGATCTGACAAATTAAAAATCAGATTATTCCAAACTAGTTACATAAAAGCTCATAACATCTCCATCTGATTTATAATGTGACGCAATAGTCCAAATACCACCTACCTAGAGAGGCATCCACAACTCTCTAATTACTGACACATAAATACATGTGACAGTCTAAGTATTGAGTACATTTTCTCTGGATGCAGCAGATTGGAACAGTAATCGCTGCCTGACCCACAGGAAGTGATCTGGTATAGCAAGTTTGCCCTATCGAAGGTGTAAAAAAAAATGCTAGTTCTCAGAACCCATCAAGTTATTCCTGTGGAGAGTTTGAATTCAAAGCATGGAAAGCAAGCTGGCGTGTGTGAGTTGCTACCAAGTGATCAATGCTTTGAACACTTCTTTCTTATACTGAGGAGGCTGAACAATGAGTGGCAGTTTATTGTGGTGGTTAAGATTCTGAGCTCTGGAATCAGAATGTATTGATTTGAAAACTGGTTCTGCCAATTACCAACCTGATAACTCTGGGGAAACTAATTACTTGACTATTATGTAACTCTGTTTCTCCATCTGTACAATGGAGAATTGAAAATTATTGCTTCATAAAGACATTGTTTGGATAAAATGAAAATAAAAATAGTGAAAATTTCATCATGTTAACATGCTCAAGAACAGATGAGGCTTTCATATCTGTTTTTATTATATTTCATGTAACACAATGCCAATAACTGAGATATGCATTCGCTGCAGTCTGGAAAAAACTAAATTCCACATTATACTGCAAAAATCTCAGGAAGAATAGAGATTATGTATATTCTACATAAACCTTCCCCATACATCATTTTATCTCATTTCTTCTGGCTAAATCTTCTAATGCATCCCTTTTTTAAAAATAACTTTATTAAAAAGATACTTAGATTACAAATATGTTACACAAAAAAATAGGGATTTTAATATGCCCCACTCTCCACACCTCCCACACCCTCCCACATAAACATTGTTCATTAGTGTGGCACATTCATTGCAATCTGAAAAACACATCCTGGGGCTTTGCCACTGAGCATGGACCAGAGTTCACATTGTATTCTACACTCTCTCCCACACAGTTATGTATGTTATGTGATATGGCCTATATCTGTCATTGTAATGTCATTCAGGATGATTCCCAAATACCAAAAATCCCATGTACTACAACTGTATTTGCCTCTCCCTGCCCCCAGAGCCTCCAGTGGTCACTACCTCCACATCAATATTATAATTTCTTCCATTGCTAGAATCACAATATGTCTATAGTAGAATATTTGTAAATCCACTCTAGTCCATAGTTCATTCCCCAATCCTGAGGTTTCTGGGATGGTGATGTCCACTCCACCTCTAATTGAGAGGAGGCTTCGATCCCATACAGCTAATGGATTGGATTCTCTTGCTTGCAGTTTTCAGCTATCTCATGTCCTTGGTATAGTGGCTGTCAATCCTCACCTCCTTTTTAGTTGTCTTGGGTGAGTCCAATAAACTGGAGAATAGGTGTTGCAGCTCTGCTGAGGTTCTGGGCCTAGCTAGCACACAGAAACCCCAAAGACTCTAGTTTTTTGGATGTACACCTACATACTCCAACACCAAGTATAGGTTTAAATAGAAGGGACAGATGAGCCATGTTTAGGGAAACCATAATTGAGTCGAACTCTGTTAATCTCAGGAGCACAAAGTCCAAAGTATGCCCACTGGCAAGGCACCAAACTCTGGAGCTATCTTCCCTCACCAAAGAACCAGGGTGTCTCCAGAGCCCTCAGGAGCTCCACTATTTGAGGGAGTATCCACTTTGGCAGACTATGAGACCCTGCTGAGATGTGCATAACTGGTACCTCTGGGATGACCTCCCGACTCACTTTGAAGTCTCTTAGCCATATAAATTCATTTGTTTTTACCTTTCCCCCCTTTTACTCAAGGTCTTTTTCCAGTTGCATTGCTGGTTGGTGCTTGGAAGTAATCCCTCGGTGCCAGGTAGTCTCATCCCTGGGAGTCATGTCCCATGCTGGGGAAAAGGTAACTCATTTATATGCTGAGTTTGGCTTAGAGAGAGGACACATTTGAGCAACAAGGAGGCTCTCAGTAGGCAACTTTTAGGCACCCACAACACTAGGCTAAGTTTCAATTTCAAGAGCAAAGGCTCATAACATAGTCATCAAAATCAAGGGCCCATCAGCGGATCATCCTCCTTCACCAGTCATTGCCCCTGCACTTGGAGGACGTTTGCTGCTCCATTAGAGAATATGGCAGAGCTCTAGGATGGGAATTTAGTATTCTCAAGGTTATTGTGTAAGTCTCCATCCACTGTGACAATGCCCCACAAACATTTGAACATATTTACATACCTTAAATTTATGCCCAAGTGAATTTCCTTCCATGAATCCCCTATCACTGACACCCCACACTATTGATCCTCCCCTGCCCCAGTTGTAACCCTTCTGTGATCCAAAGCTTCTTCAAAAATGAAGCCATTAAAATAATGAAATTCAAATCATAGGAAAATGAAATAATAATAATAGGTTTAAATAAAAGAAATAAAATACATAAAAATTTTAAAAAACTAAAAAAAAATAAAATTAAAAGTTTGGGATATTAAAAAATAATGAAAAATATTTAAATTGTTTTTGACATTTTGCCTTTCCTCACTGTACTATCTGATGTCCTGTATGTACAGTGGCATTTTCTTCCTTTTATTCCCCAGTGTCTTACATTTTTTCATTTTGTTTTCAAAGAAGATTTAGTTCAAAGTAAAGTCACATACAGAATACAGAGGACTCCCATATACCCAACATCCTCCACCTTTTCCCCCTTCCTGTATTAATACTATTTTATATGTGAACGGTACATTTGTTACAACTGATATACAAATAGGGAAACATAGCTACTAACCATGTTCAATGGTTTATATTATGGTTTAGGTTTTGGTCCATATACTTTTATGAATTTTGATGATATTTAACATAGCCTTTGTCCATCATTGCAAGATCATGTAGAACACTTCCATTGCCCACTAAATATCCCCTGTTTTATCTATTCTATTCCTCCCACCCCCTCCCTTTGGGGACCAAAGAGATCCCCTGGCTTCACTCCTTAGATGACAAGATTCATAATTACTTGCAACAACACTGAGGTATTAACACACTGGTTTATCCTCCCCTATAAGAAACTGCCCATGCTCTCAAGAGACTACCACCCGCTGTTCAATTTGTGAACAAATTGGTCCTCCCCAAGATGGGAGTCCAAGTATTCCTGCTCATTATGTGGGTCTCCACCCACTGATACAATACATTATGACAATATAATCACTCATACACTCCCTAGAAGCCTGCTCCAGGTGTGCCCTGTCCTGAATGCCACCCACATCCAACACCCTAAACCAGTAACCTTTCCTTGTTATATTGCCATAAGAGCATTCCCAACTTTGTACTTTCAACCATATACCCGCCAATCCCCAGTGTTTACCTTGTCCATCTCCCACCCATCCACCCAGTTCCCTGGTCCTTCCACACCACCCTCCTCATTCTACCCACCTGTCAAATCTGCACTACCAAACCCAATAATATCACCACCCTCCTGTCATATCTGTTCAATGTGCAACTACACACTTTCACCTTGCTATAGATTATGTCTATATGGGACTTGGCTCACAACCTTCTTCACCCTTTCTATTTAATGCATATCTTCTAACAAAACTTCAATGTACTAGGTTTGGTAAGAGACTTTTCATTTCACAATGAGCAACCAAAATAAGAAGTTTGTGATTTCAGTAGCTCATTCCTTTGAACTGCTCAATGTCATCCATGAGGGTTGGAATCAACTTATTCCAAACTCTTGTTAATATTGTTATATTAACCTCCTCACATGAACTAGAAGGTTCTTAATGGCATCTAGAATATTGAATTCTTTACACAAGGTTTTCAATTGTTTTTGCCCAGATCCATCTAAGGAATCATTATCAATATCAGAATTCAACCTTACAAAATATATTTCTTAAATATATTTCAACTTGCAAGCTGAAAGCACTGCATGATCTATGGGCTACAGAATGGACATTGTGTTAGCAGGCATGAAAATATTTATTTCATTGTACATCTCCATCAGAGCTCTTTGGTGACCAGGTACATTGTCAATGGCACCTACATTTTTAAAAAATCCTTTTTTCTGAGAAGTAGCTCTCAATAGTGGGCTTAAAATAGTCATTTAAAACATTGTAAAGAGATATTTTGTCATCCAATCTCTGTTTTTCAATTTAGAGAGCACAAGCAGAGTAAGGTTAGCATAATTCTTTAGGGCTCTAGGATTTTCAGATTGGATTCAATTTAAAGTCACCAGCTGCATTAACCCTAAAAAGAGAGTCAGCCTGTCCTTTGATGCTTTGAAGCCAGTCATTGGCTTCCCCTCTCTAACTATGAAAAAAAGGCTCTTCATCTGCATTTCAAATCTGTTGTTTTTTGTAGCCACCTTCATCGATGATGTGAACTTGGTCTTGCTGAAGTTTCTACATCAGTATTTGCTGCTTCCCCTTGCACTTTTATGTTATGCAGCTGGATTCTTTAAATCTCATGAACCAAACTCTGCTAGCTTCAAACCTTCTACATCTTCCTCACATCTCTCAGGCTTCATAGAACTGAAGAAAGTTAGTGTTTTGCTCTTCATTAGGTTTTGGCTTAAGGAATTGTGGCTATTCCATTTTTAATATGCTATCCAGACCAAGAAAATTTTCTCCATATCAATGATAAGGCTTTTTCCCTTTCTTATCATCCATATGTTCACTGGAGCAGTACTTATAATTTCCTTCAAAACCTTTTCATTTGCATTCATAACTTGCCTCTTTGACCCAGGATGTTTAGCTTGTGGCCTATCTTGGCTAAGCTAACATCAATTATATTCACCATATTATATGGGTATAGTGTTTGGTTTCCCAAAACAATTACAATAATAACACCAAAGATTATAGATCACAGGTCACCATAACACATAGAATAAAAGTGAAAAAAATTGAAAAATTTGAGAAATACCAATATGTGATACACAGATATGATGTGAGCACATATTATTAGAAAAGTGGCACCCATAGACTAGCTCCATGCATGTTTGCTGCAAACCTTCAATTTAAAAAAAAAAAAGCAATATCTGTGAAGTGCGATAGGATGAAGTGCTGTAATACATGGTATTCCTCTATTGGCAAAGCTATTTTATCTTTTTAGTAATTATAAATTATATTTTTAAATAAGGTTATATATAGATTTATTGATGCTCTTGCTTTCCTTTCATTATAGTTGCAGTCCATAAAGATAAACAATGATTACTAACATAAATTTAGTAAATACCTATCATAAGCAGTCTACACAATTTTCAGAGTGAAGTGGCCAAGTAAAAGTACGAAGGTTTTACTAAAAGAGAAGATCATATATGATGATGTAGTTTAAGGATAAAAATTAAAAGGTGATAATCATTTTTCTTCTTTATGAAGAGAGAGACAGATAATTTTATCTGCTAAAAATCATAACTATATTTTTTCACTCAAAGGAGAAAATTTTTTGTATTTGCCATGATGTCTAAACTATGGACACATAACAATTCTTAATATTATTGACAGGTAGTCAATATCAACCATTTATTCATTCAATAAACATTCATTGAATATACTGGGATTTCAGGATTCTATCACCACTCAATATCAAAACACTATATAAATTTGAGAAAATTTTTTATATATAAAATTGCTTCTAAGTTCCTTCCAAATCTTTTTTTATATGTGAATCAGGAGCTATGCTCTCTGATAACTCAATACCAACATTACAACTCACTGATATGGAAGAATTGAATAGGCAAACTCATCAAATTAAAGTCTAGAATCTAGTTTAACAGGGGAATGTGTAGGGGTAGAGAACAGGGAGTTAAGTCTCAAAATGACCAAGACCCTATTTTGGACAGTGGGGACATTTTGGTAATGAATGGTGGTGATTGGCACACTGCATTGAGAATGTAATTAATGGCACTGATTTGTAAATTTGAATGTTATTAAAAGGGAAATTGTGAGTTGTATCTATGGTACCAGAAAATAAAAATAAAGGAGCCAGAAGTGCAGGGGCAGAAGTCGTACCTGGTCATTTTTTTTTCTCTTAAGACTAAACAAGCATCAATATCCTTGCCCTGGACATCATTTAAATGGGGTGGCATTCAGTCTTTCTTCTTTTATCTGTATATTTGTCAATGATGTCATTAATCAGGCTGAGGAAATGTCCTTCTACTTCTTAGTTTTTAAGTGATTCCACCAGAAATGGCTTTTGGTTTTTCCCATACTTTTTTTATGCCTTTGGACATGATCATATATTTTCACTTCTGGCTTATTTAGTCCATTAATGTGATTTTTATGCTGATTTATTTTCTTATCTTAAAACAACCAACATTTTGTGGGTCAAAAGCCACAGTTTGAAATGTATTATCTGGTAATATATTATGAAATTAGGTTTGATAAAATTATCTTAAGAATTTTGCTGCATTATTCCTACAGAGTATTGTCCTGAACAGAGGTGAGGTAGAACCAATGCCTGGATGAGGTGCTAGCTATGGAGTAGAAAGCAGTGGTGGAGGGGAATCCCTGACTTCATGTCCAAGGCTATCATTTGTTGTTGGCTGCAGGCCATAAAAAACACATACAAACTTAAAAATGTCTGGAATGGGTCTAACAGCCACACTCTGCAAATCCTGATGTATAATAAAAATAAAATAGACTTAAAATTGAAGATAAATTACATAGATGAAACAATATGGATAAATAGGTAAACTTCAAAATGTGTAGTTTTAGGAATCATTCTGGTAATCACATATGTAATTTTATATTATTATTTAATGTTTTACTTCATGCATATCATTACTTGAAAACATTTTCTAAGCACTAGGTTAACTTATATTCCTTTTAATTTTTCTCATTTATTTTATATTTGCATCTTGACCTAGCATGTAACACAGGATCAATAAATATTTGTTGTATATTAATGAATGCATTTTGATCCATCTGAAAACTTAATGTATGTTAGAACTCTTAAGAAGGCACATATATCTCTTACACTTTTTCCTGTATCTTCCATTCTTTTTCTGTGATTCAAATATTTACTTCATTGAAATGAAAGAATGACAAAAATATAAACATACATATATAAGTCAATGCACAGAATATAGAGACTACCATAAAGCTCTACAAACAAATAAAGGGAGTCAACAGGCTGTTGTTTATAAAGACTAACAACTTCAAAGACAAGAGAAATGATTAAGGCAGCCAGTTGATTATAATAAAATAAAAACTATCATAAATAGTTTTAAAGTAGCACTTAATTTGTATCCAAACTACAGATATTTGTCCACTCCACAGATTTACATCAGAAAATCATGAGGCATCTTGGAAGATAAAGATAATATTCATGCCTATGTGAACACTAGGACAAGTAGGGAGATGTAATGACTGGTGTTCGGTTTTGTTTCTTTCTATAAAAAAAATTAGGGAGCTTATTCTCTTAACAGAGATATTGTTTACAGTAGCAAAACTGATTCAAACAAAGATAAGAAATATATCACATATAGAAATTTATTGTAAGGATAAAATAGCGAACGTACAATTTCCACAAGGGCTTAGAATGTGCAGTTTGAAATTGAATTTGTCTCTAATTACTATCCACTTACCCATAAGATCCCTGGCAAATCCAACAAAAGTTTCTTAAGGGAATAAAAGAGTTCATATGGAGAAGGATATCAGCACACAGACACAAACACACACACAGGACCCCAGAGCTCAGAGCAGGAAAAAAAAAGTCAAAAGCGCTTGCGCATAAAGTAAAACAGGAGAACCTGGGGCAAAGACAGTAACAGGGTAACAGGGTAGGGCAACCATAGATCAGGGAGATAATTTGAGATCAGGCCATAGGATGCACAAGGACACTCCCCATGTCAAGTGAGAAGTAAGGTTCTCCCATTTTTGAACAGCAGACATCCCTGCTCCCGGCCGGTAACCCGTACATCGCTGACTTTCTCCCAGGGTCAGAAACATCAGCGCCAGCGCCCAGGATCCATTCACATCGCACCTGTCCATGGTGAGATCCAGGACATCAAAGAAGCCAAGCTTCTAGTGGAGGGAGGATGGAGGTTTGGCAGCCCCTTTGCCCTCCTATCTTGAGACTTTCTTTGTCCGTTGCGGTTTGGCGTCCTGTGGCGCGATAAAACCTGGTACTGGTAACCCAGTCTCTTGCCTGTGAGACCTCAAGCCCTCACACAGCCTCCTAGTGCTGTGAAAAGGACTGTGCCTCTGACTAACCTGCACACAGATACTTAAACCCCTACTCTCAGGTTGATGGTTTGTCCTCACAGGAGAACATGCTTCTTAAAACATGCTAGTTCCTCCTTAGTCCTCTGTGAGGAAAGCTGAGAAAGTAGAGATTAATGTTACAAATGTGATGCCCCTCTGCTTCTGCCATGCTGACAGGTTAGCATAAGCAGAAGGGAGGGACCAGGCACATAATACAAACCCATGTGTTCAGTCACCATCAACACGCTGATGGTGGCCAAAGAGTCTCATCACAGACTTCTTCTAGTTACAGACACATAAATTTAATTTCCTACAGAAAAGCTGCCTCAGGGATCCCAACAATCCAACAGGTCCCACAAGGACTTGGCATCATTCAGATGTCTGCTTGAAGAATTCTCTACTCCATAATTTCCCTAATTCCATCATTTATCTAAGCCAGGAGATAGCAGATGCCTTGAATCTCCACTTAAACCCCACTGTCTTTAACTCTAATAAACATGTCTTTTAAAAATAGTCTTCA
>JAQZBX010090980.1:0-12452 GCA_029593785.1 Cabassous unicinctus
TCTCAGCAGGAACTCATTGACTTCCAAAGTAAATATTATCTCAAGTAGCGAGTCTCCTGAGGGCTCTGGAGACTATAGGCAAGACAGACAGCTCAGGAGTTTGATGCCCAGCCAGTGGGCCCTACTTTGGAATTTACGCTTCCCAGTGTGATAGAGTTGGACTCAGTTGTGTTTTCCCTACACATGGCTCTGCTGCCCCTATATTTGAAACTATAGTTAATACTAGAGTTGATAGGTATATGTCCAAGAGACTTAAATCTTTGGGCTTTCCATGTGCCAGCTGGGCCTGGAATCTCAACAGACTTGCAACACCTACTCTCCAGTTCATTGGACTCACCAGGGACATCTAGCAAGGAGATGATAATGGACAATGACCATCTCAAGGAACAGAGAGAGTCTGCAACTGCAAGCAAGAAAGTCCCATCCTTCTGCCTCATGGGATTTAAGTCATCTCTCAATTAGAGGTGGAGTGGGTATCACCATCCCAAAATCCTCAAGATTGGGGAATGGATGATGGACTAGAGTAGACTCACAGTTGTTCTATTGTAGACTTGTTGTGATCCTAGCGATAGAAGAACTTTTATCATGGATGTGGAGACAGTGGCCAGTGGAGGTTCTGAGGGGAGGGAGAGGGAAAAACAGGTCTAATTTGGGTGCATTTTTAGGACTTGGGTATTATCCTGAATGACATTACAAGGACAGATACAGGCTATTGTATAACTTGTAATAACTTGCAAAAATATGCGGGAGAGAGTGTAAACTACAATGTAAACTATAATCATTGCTTAGTGGCAATGCTCCAACATGTGTTCATCAATTGTGGTAAATGTAGCACACTAATGAAAGATGTTGTTGATGTGGAAAAATGTGGGAGGGTCAGGGAGTGGGGCATATGGAATCCCCTATATTTTTTATGTAACATTTATGTAATCTGTTTCTTTAAAAAAAAAAGTATATATTTTAAAAAAAATAAAAAAGCCAAAAGAAAAAAATAAAGTAAGGTGCCATTTTATTATGTTTTTGGAAAATGGAAATACTAAAACTTCAAACTCAAACCAGATGTCTTATTTTCATCTGTTTACAGGTCAATAAACTATTTGGTAAAGGGACAGATTATATTCACTGGCTAAAGAGATTTTGTAGAATTTAAACATAATTTAGTTTTTAATCATCCATGCTACCTATGCAATAGGATCAAAATAATGATTGGACCATTACATTTAATAGATAATCTTAAGGTATAAATGATAGCATGTTCATTTTCTATTGTAGTCACCCATTACCTCTAAAATATTCATCTACATTAATATACAATATAATCAGGATAAATTAAATACTAAAAAAATTTAGTAAGTAATTCCTAATCATTTTTAGCAATGGTTAAAGGTAATAAAACAGACACTCCTCTAGCAGGATTCTTTCTGCCAGGTCTCCTCCCTCTGGTCTGTTTCATTTGTTCCATGTTCAGGAAGGGAGGACTCATAAGAAGAGGAATCAGTGAACAGGCTCCACTGCTAGACAAAAGATACCAGGATGATTCAGCCCTAAGCTTGTGAACTCAGCGAACCACAATTATCATATACTAACCAGAAACTTGGGACATTGACAAATTTTGGTTCCTTGGCTTGTATACTTCTTCCTTTGTCCCATTTGTAGCTCTATTTTGGGCCCTGAAGGTAGACAGTGCTCAGGAATACTAAAATGGCAGTTATTAGAATGTGAACCCCAAGAGGCAGTTACTCTTGTCTCCTTTGTTCCAGTGTCCCCAGGATGTAACCTGGAGCCTGGTGTCTACTGGGAACTCCATGAGCCTCTGTTGAAGGAGGTCAGGAGGTCAGGCCTGTGGACATGCCTGGACACAGGAAAGATGTCAGGCAGGGAGAGGAAACAAGCATGTCCCTGCCTGGTCCTGGCTCCACCATTTGCTGTGCTGGGACCTCGGGCAGGTCTTTCATCTCTCCCTGCCTCAGTTTCCTCACCCAGGCTGGATGAACTAGTGGTGCTTGAACTGAGACACAATCCCTAAGTGTGAATCTTGTACCTGGTTTGACTGCAGTCACCCCGTCGCCAATGCTCTCCACGATGCTGGCTCCCTCATGACCTGGGATCACAGGAAGTGGTGTGAAAATGTGCCCCATAACTACATGGTTATCTAAGCCACCAACCCCTGCTGCCAACATATATAGGGGAAAGGGAAAATAATTACAGCCAAAAAAATGTATGCCCCCCAGATAGGCTCAACGCATTCAATTCCTTGCAGATAGTCTTCTATAGTTTTTTCAAGAACTTTGCTAGTTCCTACTTTTCCTGAATAAAATATTCAGTTTACCCTTGAGATTATTCAGTCAAAACTCAAACTTCATTTTCTTTTCCTGCATTAGACAATCTGAAACAATATGCAAATTAATTGTTCCTGTAATGTGTAAGACTTACGTAATATATAATAATACATGCTCTCTGCACAATTAGAAATTGTGTTTTAGTCACAGTAAGCCTAAATATTCTAACATCAACTGCTAATCGATTTTGAAATTTTGATATATATCCTTTTGCACTGTATTTATGTATAAACACATAAATTATTTTTATATTCCTTGGGATTATACCACACATTTTCACTGAGATTACCTTGCTCACTTTAAAAAATTTAACAGCAAATCCATTCATATCTTTTCTTCATAATCAATGTCATTAAATTATATTGGTTACCATAATAATAAAAAGCTTCTCAATGGATTTTTGGTTATTTCTACTTTTTAATATTCTTTGATTTTTATAAACCCAAATTAAATAGAGACAGAAAAAATTTCACCTTAATACGAACTTCATAGGCCTTGGGGGAGCAACCTCCACCTCCTCAGTGGAAAGGGGTTTGTTTTGCTCCCAAATGCTTTTCATTTTATTACCTGGAGCATCAAACACAAGATAATACTCATTCTCCCAATCTTGAAGTCAGGGATTTTGTCTTTGTATTACCATATTTGGACCCATGTCTAGAAAAAACAAACTACTATATTGAAATGGACAAGTTCTGGTTAGGAAAATAATATAAACTATCATTTATGGAGAAGTATGTAAAGCAATAATTGATTGAAATCAAAGCAGAATTAGACACTATGAGACATTGAAATAAAGTTGATTGTATTTTTCTAGGTCATTTTTATATATTTTTTCTTCAAGGATATTTATTCTTGATACATTCTAATGCTGTTGTGAACTGGATTGTTGACCCACAACTGTTGGATTGTACATGAAGACCTGTGTCATTGTTATTTCGTTGACATTGACAGATAAGCTATTCTCATAAAACATTCTGTCTTCTTGCTCAATTTTTTGCTTAAGCCAAAAGCATTTGAATTTATAATAATAGGTATTATTTGCTCTTGCCTAGGTAAACTTTACTATATTTCACTGTTTCCCTCCTTGCTTATTTCTTTGATTTTTCCCCTCCCACTACTTCTGTGTTGTTCTTGTTTGCATTGCTCATTTGGAATATTGTTTTTGCATATCTGTTTTATTATCTGATTTATGTGTAGCAACCCCTTCCAGAATACATTTGAACAGAAATATGCACAGGTTAAAAGTAGAGAGTAAAAATTCAAATGCATACTCCCATGTGAAATACATATAGAATTTAAATCAGGAGAACTATGCTTGTGTTTGAATTTCTAGCCCAGGTAGCTTAACCCCAGACTTTCCTCAAAATAAGAGATAAACACATATATTCAATGTTTGAGAAGGTCCTTAAATCTTGTTTTCAAGTAACCAAAGTTTGAACAACAGTGTTTTTAATAGAGAATTGACATACCTGAAAATATGATAAAATCAATTCAATTGAAAATTTAATCCTTTGAAACTCATTACCATTTCTTTTTCAAATGGATGCTGTTTGCAGTAGGTCCTGAGTGTTGGTGCCTATGAGGTGACAAGCTCACTATGACCAGTTCGAGGATTTTCCATGCTTGTTCTTTAACCCTTACAGGGATGCCACCAAGGTGGAATTCTGGCCTTATTTTACAGATGAAAATACTGAGGCTTAAATTGACTGGGCAGTTGTCCCAAAGTCACAAATCTGGCTGTCCCGAGAATTAAAGTGTATCATTGTTATCTTTTCATAACCACATAACTGGTTTCTTTTTATTTATTTATTTATTTCACATAACTGGTTTCTGAATACGAAGATAATATCTTGATTGAAAACATTTCTAATTTATGTTTAAAAATTGTCATGATAGAGTTGTATAAACTTATCACCCTAACTAGTGTGCATTTATTTAAATGAGGGAGAGAAATCTTAAAAGATAAAGATGATAGATTTTCTAGTAAAGATAAATGGGAAAAGTCTATTTCCATTGTAATTTAGGCTGCATTGAACATTGTACCATAATCATATATTAAACTTTTTTATTTGTTTATAATTTAGAAGTGAAATTTAATTTTTTAAGTAAAACTGCATACATATATTTATTATACAATAAACATAAACATTATTTATTTATTATATAAAAAGGAAAACATTTCAAAAGTAGGTTTTTTATTGCTTACTTTTCCTGCTGTGCTCATAATTTTTCTGTCTTCTCTGCAGGCCAGGAGACTGGTGAATTCTTGTAGATTTCCTCCCTGTTCAAAGACACAAAGCAGATATATTGCCAAATATTTTGTTTGCATGAATAATTTCTAATTCTACATATGTGTTCTGGGATTTTTGAACCATACCTGCAGTTTATTCACAGACCAAGTTGAATCATTTATGAAAGGACCCTGAACCAGTATTCAAAACTGTATTTTTTTTGCAATATGCCAAATTGAGATACAATACCTTGATTTCATTAGGTTAAATATTTCCACACACATAAATTTTAATCACTCTATTTATTCTACTTCATATTTCTACTTCCCCAATCCCATAAAGGTATTTCAGAGTTCTGGTTTCTCTGTATTGCATTAAACTCAATCTCATAATCCATTTGTTTTAGTTAGACCCTGGGCCACACCTAACCTGAAGTAACATAATCAGGAGGTCCAACTTACAATAGGTTTACACCGACAGGAATGGATTGGCTTTAAGAATATGATTTTTCAGAGATTCATACAGCTTCAAAACATCACACACCACTTTTACATGTTTTCATGTTTACTCCCCTCCCATATCTGGAAAGATGGGGTTGAGGCAATTATAACCATTATCAGTTTATTTTCCAGGCCTTCATGAAATTGGAAACCTAATACCACTTTTGCGATTCTCTCACTCCCAGAACATTGTGTGTGTGTCAAGTGCCCTTCTTTGATGCCATCTGGCAATTGTTCTGTTCTCATTCCTTGCTCTCCGTTCTAGAGATTTAGATTTGGGAAGAATGGAGAGTCCAGAAAAGGGTATCAGCGTTCCAATACGAAAGGCCTGGGAAATCGTGAAGAATGTCCAAAGTTAATCCTGTAAAACTTTCGAGGTTCATAGGGTATGATTCTCCTCTACCGATCTCGATCTCCCTCTCTCTCTCTCTCTCTCTCTCTCTCTCTCTCTCTCTCTCTCTCTCTCTCTCACACACACACACACACACACACACACACATTCTCTCTCTCTCTGTAACCAATCCTAGTTTTAAATAACATTTCAATGAGAGTATCTATCAGCTCCCAAATTCAGATTCTCAGGTAAAAGGATATGATTGGGTCATCTTGATCAGGGAATCCCCGTGTATAGATTAAATAATGGTCCCCAAATGTGTCTGTGTCCTCATCCCTGGAAACTGGGAATTTGTCACCTTACGTGGCAAAAGGGATTTTGTAGATGTGATTAAGTTCAGACTTTAAAATATGCAGAGTACCCTGAAATATCCAGGCAAACCCATTCTACTCATATGGATCTTAAAATTGGAGAACCACTACAGGATCTATTTAGAAAGGCAGATGTGACTTAGGGATACATGTTTGCTTCATTCGTTGTTCTATTCATACCGTGACAAATTACCACATCCTCTCTCAGTAGGTTAGCAGGAAGGCAAGAAATGGTATCCTACATTGTCTCATCTAATTCAATTCTTACAATTAACTTATGGGATAGATACCAACACCACAGCCATTTTAAATATGAAAACAGAGAGTTTCCTTAAATTTCCCAAAGTAACGCAACAAGTGGTGGAGTCAGAATTACAGGAAGTCTAATTCCAGAGTCTGTACACCTACCACTAATCAACAACAGTAACATCATCATAATAGCTATTATCCTTGTCACTCTTACTATTTCTAGATATTGTTCGAATTGCTTAACACATACCAACTCATTCATACCTCACTATAACTTTATGAGTTAGTAATTACTATTATCCCTATTTTACATATAAATGTTTTTCATCAGTGTCTTGTTCATCATTAAAGTGACTTTTGGGGACTTCTAGCACATTTTCTAGAACATACATGCTTTGCTTCAATATAAGTTGCTTCAGACACAGCTCAATTCTATCAAGAGTTGATTCCGTCACTAGACATTTCATACCTAGCCGCATATCCTCCTGGAATCTTTGACTTTTCCAGGAAGGGCTGTGTGTGCTTGCTTCTGGGTACAACAGACATATTTGGGAACTTCCCACCCTTGTGTTGAGGAATCACTTCACTCTATTCAGGGTGAGAATAACAGCTTCCCCTATCTCATGATTTTCTTTTAATGAATTAATTCATCACATTGGTTTAGGAGGCACTTCAGGTACACTGGGAGGTAAATTTCTTGAGATCTCTTTGGGGCCTATTAGATTTCATTTCTGTGTGATAATTTTGAATTCCCAAAAGATCATTTTTATTGTACACATAGTTATTCTTTATGGCACACTGTTCTTGTTTCAGGAATTCAAGATCATCTCAGCTCTGATAATGTAAATTATACCTTTTTTGTGGATTAAAAAATTTCCTTGCATGAATTGTTTCTCCCAATTTTTTCATTTTTATTGCCTTGCTTTTTTTTTTCATATTAGAAAGCTTGAATTACCCAAATTTCTGTGATTTTTAATTTTCTGCTTCTGTTGAATAATTGGACACTGACAAACGTTTTGGAAAGTCTGAACACGTGTGGAATTTGTTAGCAGTGGGATTTACAATCAGGGGGTGCAGGTGGGCTTTATTGTTGGGGAATCTGCAAGTCATTAGGTTTTGGTCATTTCTCTTGCATTGGAGAGATTTTTCAGAGGATTTAAGCCGCTTGGGAGAAAATGACAGAATCCAGAACTATTCATGTAAATCCAGAACATCTGTCCCATTCATTAAAATCTCAAGAGTATAAGCCCAAAAGCTATCAGAGTTGTAATAATCTCATGTTAATAGCTCAAAATGTTTCAGTCTTGTGAAAATTTTCATATATCCAGTCTATATAGCTGTATTTGATAACCACAGGTTTTCAAATGATCTATTAGTAAATAAATATCTAAAACTTTAATTAATGCATGGTAAATGGGAAAAGAGAATTGAAAAATCTTATAAAAGCTATAAACACTGCTGAGGTTATTTTAACTTTGTCATTTATTTGGTATTTGGCAGTGGGCTTTTTTTTTTTTTAATAAAGAAAACTGCAATCTCACTACTTTAAGTTATTTCACAGTTATATGTTAATGATGGCAGTGTAAATCTTTATTTCACTTCTTTATAGTTTCTTTATAATTTAGGAAAGTAATAAAATAATAACACTAATTATAAAGCCCATTGTAAGTGATACCTAACACTTATAGCTAAAAAATTAACATTGATTCTTCAATTCCCATCAGCCCCAGGGCCCTGAAGAAAACAGCTTTGTTTATATGTTTCTATAACTTTTCCATGCTTATACAAACTAATTTACAAATAAATGAGAATTAAATTTGTTTTTGTCTTTTATAAAATTTGATCACACAATACACATTTTTCTGAATCTTGTCTTTCACACTTAATTATATTTCATGTTCATTGCTCTTTTAAATATCCTCTGATACAATCTGCTGCTCTATTGAATATACACTGATCATTCCAAAATAATGATGCATTATTTTTTATTCAAAAGGATGTCTGTCAATCAATCAAAGCTTTTTTTTTTTCTTTTTCTTCTCTAAACAGGACTTCTATAATGGCCTGGACTTTATTTCTTATGTATAAATACTTTTATTTCTAATGAACAGATTGCCAAGGGTGGTATTACAGGGTAAAAGGACATATTTGTCTTAAATTTTAATAAATATTTCTAATTGCTTTCTAGAAATGTATAATAACTCACATTTCCAGCAGCAGTGTAAGCTAGTAAGTGATTAGTGATATTTAATTTTGCTTTATTTTCTGACACTGACCACTAACAAAGAGACAAAGCACATTTTCATATACTTTTTGGCCATTTTTATTTCCTCTGCTATGAATTTCCATTATTGTCCATTTTCCTCTTTAGTTTTCTTTTACTTATCAAGATATTAATTCTTGGCCAACCATATGTGGCCAATATTATTAAAAATTTTTCCAAGAAATTGTTAGTCATTTTCCCTCTTTATTTGAATTTACATGTCTCATGAGAAGTTACAGAATCAAAGCAATATATTTTCACATACCTTACACCTTTTCTCCTCTGTCCTCTTCACCCATGTCTCTGTTGCACCTATAATGCTCTTTTCAACACTTAAGACATCTGCCCACCCCTGCTCTGTGTCTGAGGAAATAATTGTTTATAGACCTAACCTATAAATTTGTGTCATAATATATTTATGTATAAATATATATACTTAAATATTTAATCTCTTTGCCCCTTGGTAAAAAAAAAAAATGCTTTATCCAACATACCAGTCTTAGGATAAAGCAATATTTAAATTGATATTTTTTTCATGGACTTGGCTTAAACAACTGTGGGGGCTGGGAAGTTTAAAATTCATAGGGTAGACCAGCAGATTGGAGACTCTTAGTAGGAGCCAACATTGCAGTCATGAAGTAGAATTTCATCTTACTCAGGAAAACAAGTTTTACTCTCAAAGCTTTTAACTGACTGCATGAGACCCACCTATATTATGGGTGTACTCTCTTTTACTTACAGTCAACTAATTGCAGATGTTAATCACATTTACCATATGCTTTCATGGCAGCATGTAGATTTGTGTCTGATTGCATAACTTGTATTACAGCTTAGCCAAGTGGATCAGTGAAACATATCATCTAACCCGATTTTCTTGAAACTCTTAAAAGAGAATCAATGCAGTTGAATTGTTGTCACTCCCATTCTTAATAAATAACAAGAACTTGGGGTCATGTGTCCTAGCATGCACTCCACTGTCATGACGTGGTAGGAAAGATACCAAGAGGTCTACTATGAGTTCCACTACCTGGTTTTTGTATCTAGTATTATCTCCTACAGTTTAATGTGCATGAAGCCTGTGACTATGATGGGATAGATATTCTTTTTATATTTACTTTAATGTGTCCATTTGTGATGGGAAAGTCACTTTGCTGATTATATTTCCTTATATAAGACTCTATGTTAGCATTGGAGGATTATTATGAGTCTGGAGAGTCGAGGTGTGAGAGGGCTATGGGGTGGACCAGATGACAAGGGAGCTATGGGCAGCCTCTAGTAGGTGAGAGTAATCCCTTGCCAACATTCAGCAAAAGATGGGGCTTTGGTCCTACAATTTCTGGGATGTGAATTCTGCCAACAACCACATGGGCTTGAAAGAGAATCCCAAGCTACAAAAGAGAATATAGATCAGTTGTCACCTTGGATTCAACCTTGATTGAGCAGAGAAAGCAGCTCTGCCATGGTTGGACTCTACTTGAATATACTAAAGGCATTATGAATTGTCAAGTTCACTGCCAGACTTAACATATTCACCCCAAAAGATGATGCTGTTCTTAGAAGTCAAGAGGGTGAGTGGGCCTAATATCTACTCTCAGTGGTCAAGAGAAATTGGATCAAGGCCAATTTTTCCCTTTTCACCTTGTGCCCTGAAGTACACATTCTTTTTGTTGAGTCACCTATACTTCCTAAGATTCTATCATTGATCTAATGCTCTTCTCTCCCATCAGAATTGCTCTAATTAAGGCTCAACTATCTCTTTTTAAAAAATCAAAAATTTATTTCAGCTTCAAAAAAAAATAACAGACAAAAGCAGTTCAACCAATTATAGAATCATTACTTTAAAAAATCCTTTCCAGGCACATTTATCTTATTAAATTTTAAAAATAAACTCATTTGTTTCTCCAGTGTTCTGAAAGATGAACAAATGAGGACAGATTGGCTAAATGACATGACCAAGGTCTCCTTGTTAATGAAGAAAATGAAAAAGAAATCCTTGATCATATTCATATCTCATAACACTAAATCCTACACTCCTTTTTTAACCTTTAGTATTGATATTATAACTTCTTTGCCTTTTCTACAAAAATATTACAATATTATTGTTAACTCTAATTTATAAGTTACATTAACTGTATTTTTCTGATATATGACCACTTTCTTAACCCCTTGTAATAGAGGAACATTCTTGTATTTGTATTATTAACCACAATTCACATCTACCAATGAAATCACAATATTATATTGTCACTAGATCAACTACCTCTTGCCTTTACATTGCTAAAGTCTCATCCATCTCTCCTTTCTTCTCTTTACCTCTAGACCACCATGCCTACTGCTGAAGGAATGTGTTTTCTCTTGTGGCAAAACTATCACTAACCTGTTAAGAAACTTTTAATAGAGCTCCCCTTGCCCAAGGGGTAAAATCTAAAGCTTGTGTACGATATTCAAAAATCAGTGGTACCTGAGCCCAGGCATTTCCCATTGTGAGTTTATGGGGCAACAATACTAAATACTTGCAATTTTCTAAACACAATCTGCCCCTCCTTGAGAAGCCCTCTGCCTGGGAGGCCCTCCACCAATATTTTTCTGTCAGACTCATCCTCAACCTATACATTTTTGGTATAAATATCTGTTTATAGGTACCAATCAAAATAATCACAGTATTCCAGGTAAAATATTTATTATTTCTGTTAGTTGTTAGTTTTGGATATAATTGTTATTCCTTCTTCTACATCCGCATTCTCTTCTTTTTCATTAGGACTATTAGAGAAATGGAGTCTCAGATAGCTCAGGGAGACTCCAAGCTCTCTCAAGCTCACAAGTCAAATAGCACTTCAATATCCTCCATCTTTGAATGTCTTAAAGAGAGGAAAGAAGCAAATTTAAATTAAATGGTCAATTTCTCCAAACCTTTTACTGCTTATTGTTCTTTGAAGATTTTGGAAAGAAAAAAAAAACAAATGCTTTCATATTTACTTCCAATAATAAAGCAATTAACGTCATTACAGCTTTCCTTTGACATCCAGTTCCCAGATATTTGAGTTCTGAAATATTTAGTCCTGAAGTCATTCCCCAACTTTCTCTCCCACCCACACTGAAACATGGGTAATCTAGGCACCTTTATAAAATGTATATATATATATAACAAATAACATTTATGTAAACAAATGTACATATATGCATATGTATTTATATATCATTTTACAAATAAAAAAATTTTTTAAAATAAATAAATAAATAAATAAATATTTAATCAAATAAAAAAAAAGGATATGCATTATTTTATAGACAAATAAATATATTTTTTTGGTTTTAGACTGTAGTTATGTTCCCATAAAATTTGGATACATCCAAAACATTGTAAATTTCTACGTTTAGGGTGAGTGGTTGTCTTTAAATGTCATACTTACTTAAGAACTGTTGATCTGTCTGAACGGCTTTCATTCATAATCAGTCTTCTGGATTGTTTGTTCATATGCCAAATACCTCAAAGAGCAAGCCCAGTCAAGGACACCAGATATTTTTCTCTCTCTAATTATCTTTGTGTGTGAGTTGGTAAGCAACCTCTGAGTTTCTTTTTTTTTAATATATTTTTTAATTTTTTAAATGATACTTGGATTACATAAATGTTACACAAAAAATATAGGGATTCTCATATGCCCCAGTCCCCACACCTGCCACACCCTCCCACACAAACAATATCCTTCATTAGTGTGGCACATTCATTGCAATTGATAAACGCATCGTGGGGCATTTCCACTGAGCATGGACCATAGTTCACATTGTAGTTTACCCTCTTTCCCACACTATTCTGCAAGTTATGGGAAGATATATAATAGCCTATATCTGTCATTGCAATGTCATTCACAAAAATTCCTCTGGGTTTCTTTATACTTCTTACAGCACCGCGCAGAAAGACTTCTGGATCCTGAGTCCCAAGTGAATTAATTGAGTGAACCAAGATTACATATATGACTATTAATATCACCAAAATACAGTCTGGCTCAAGCTGTAGGGCTCATCTATTTCTGATTTATTATTGTTCCAATAAACTAATTTTGGTTAATTTTCTTATGCAATGGCCCCATTCCTGAAATTGTGATGTGTTAAATAAACAAAAACCTTAACACACTTAAATTGTTATTTCAAAAATTTCAGACAGCAC
>JAQZBX010090981.1:0-12437 GCA_029593785.1 Cabassous unicinctus
GAGGACTGAACCCAGGACCTCCCATGTGGGAAGCTGCTCCCCTCTAATAGCTTTATTGTAGATATTTCTATATTTTCTATATATAGGATCATATCCTCTGTGAAAAGTGATAGTTTTCCTTCCTTTTTTCCAATTTGGGTGCCTTTTATTTATTTTTTTTCTTGCCTAATTGGTCTGAAAGTGGTCATTCTTGTCTTCTTCCTGATCTTAGAGGAAAATCTTTCAACCTTTGCCCTTTGTGCCCATTGAGTATGATGTTGGCTGTGGGATTTTAATATATTCCATTTATTATGTTGAGAAACTTTTCTTCTATACCTATATTTTGAAGTGGTTTTTTTTCAATAAAGGACCTTGGGTTTTGTCAAATGGCTTTTCTGTATCCTTTGAGATGATCATGTTGTTTTTTCCCTTCAATTTGTTAAAATGATGTATTATGTTAATTGATTTTCTTATGATGAACCACCTTTGCATACCAGGAATAAAATCCATGTGATCATGGTGTAAAATTCTTTTAATTTGCTGTTGGATTTGATTTGCAAGTATTTCATTGAGAATTTTTGTATCTACATTCCTTAAAGACATTGGTCTGTAATTTACTGTCCTTGCAGTATTTTTACCTGGTTTTGGTATTAGGGTGATGTTGGCCTCATAAAATGAGTTGGATAATTTTCCCTTCTTTTCAAATTTTTGTAAGAGTTTAAGCCAGATTGGTATTGATTCTTCTAGAAATTCACCTGTGAAATATTCTGGCTTTTCTTTGTTGGGAGACATTTGATGACAGATTCAATTTCTTTATTTGCGATTGATTTGTGAGGTCTGCTCTATCTAGTTCCTCCAGGTATTCTATTAGGTCTCTGCTTTTAACTCTTTCTTCCTTTCTAATGCAGGTATATAAGGGCTACAAATATCCCTATCAGCACTGCCTATGTGCATCCCATGAGTTTTTAAATATTGTGTTCTTGTTTTCATTTATCTCAAGATATTTGTTGATATCTCTTGTGAAATTTTCTTTAACCCACTGATTGTTTAAGAATGCGCCATTTAGCCTCCATATATTTGTGAATTTCCCCCTTTCCTGCTGTAGCAGTTTGGCAAGTTTGATATAGTTATGAATTCCAAAAATAGATATTGGATTATGCTTGTAAACTGGTCTGTTCATCTGGGCATGATTAATTTATGATAAGGGTGTTGACTGGGCCACATCTGTAGTGCATTGAGCCCCTCCCCTTGGTGGGGGGCAGTCTCACAGATAAAAAGACAATGCAAAGGACAGAGTTGGAATAGTTTTTATATTGGGGTTCTTATGAGGAAGGAGAGAAGGCACCGGGAAAAGAAACGAGCCATTCACCTGACAGTTCACGGCTGGCCTTGTGGAGAGAGCCAAAGCCTAGAGAGCCTTATAGTCTACAGATGACCTTGTGGAGGAAACAGAGGAGCCCAGAGAGAAATGGAGCCCAGGAAGAGAGGAACCCAAGAAGCCAAACCCTGGCAAATGTCAGCAGTTTTCTTGCTCCTCTAACATGTGGCAACAGACTTGGTGAAGGAAGAAACTTTTGCTTTATGGCTTGGTAACTGTAAGCTTCTACCTCAAAGAAATAGCCTTTATAAAGACCATTAGATTTCTGGTATTTTGCATCAGCACCCCTTTGGCTGACTAATACACCTGCCAATTATTTATTTCCAGCTTCCTTCAATTATGATCTGAAAAGATGCTTTGTTTAATTTCAATCTTTTTAAATTTATTAAGACTTGTTTTGTTATCAAACAGGTGGCCTATCTTAGAAAAAGATCCATGAGCAATTGAGAAGAAGGTATATCCTGATGATTTGGGGTATAATATTCTGTAAACATTTTTTAGTTTTAGCTCATTTATCAAATGATTCAAGTTATCTGTTTCCTTTTTGATTCTCTGTTTGGTTGTTCTATCTATTGATGTGAGTGGTGCATTGAAGTCTCCAACTATTGTTTTAGAGACATCTATTTCTCCCTTCAGTTTTGTCAGTGTGCCTCATGTATTTTGGGACAACCTAATTAGGTGCATAGATAATTATGATTGTTATTTCTTCCTGGGGAATAGCCCCTTTTATTATTATAAAATGGCCTTCTGCATATCTTATAACATTTTTGCATATAAAGTCTGTTTTGTCTGATATTAGGAAAAACAGCCCTGCTCATTTTTTGTTACTGTTTGTGTGAAATATCTTTTTTCAGACTTTCGCTTTCAGCCTATTTGTATCTCGTTCTAACATGAGTCTCTTGTAGAATGTCATTGATTAGTTGTTTCAAATCTGCTGTCTTATCTGAAGTTTAATTTGTTCCTTTGACTGGTCCATATCATTCTGTTTCTTAGTATGGTTTGCAATTTTTTGCCAATATCTAGGCATTTAACTATATTGGTGAGTTTACCCTGATGATTAGTTTCTCTTTCTTGCCCAGACTTTTATTGCTGATTGGATTTGTGTTATGGCTCTTCTTTGATTTTTCATTCAACTTATTTTAGCTCTTTAAAATTGGATGTGTTTAAGCAATCGAAACAGGGCCAGAGATTCACTCATGGTATGTAGACCAGGTCCAAGGGACCCTGGGGATAAGGATAAGGACAATGCCAAATAGCCTTTTTTTCCTTCAAGTTCCTGGTAGTGCCCTCCAGTCAGATGGTACTTTTCAGTGAACCTCTCCTCACAGCCCTAAGAGGTAGAGACCATATCTTTTCAAACTCTCAAAGGATGGTAATGCCTTAATGGTAACTTTTCTGGGCCATGATTCCAAAGTCACATGCTCCAAATTCACTAATCTGGAGCCACACTTGGCCCTCTGCCTTGTTCTCCCTCTTCCAGGGAAGATCTGTTCCCCTCTCAGTGTGAGACAGTGAGCCAAGTGCTGAATCAAGGCTGATTGACTCAAGGGTGGGGGATAGGCAGCATTCCCTGCCATGGGGGCTATTCACTCATAGTTTTTGCTTCAGCTTCTCTGTGTCCCCATCCTGCTCCCTCCTAAATGAATAATGGCACCACCCTGGTCTACAGATCCCCAAAACAGTTGTTTCAACAGATTCTACCTTACTTCTCGCTACTTTTAGATGACAGGTGAGCCTTGCCAGTCCCTATACCACAGCCATCTTCCAAGAACTCCTTGCTCATTCTATTCTTGACTAATGAACATTTTGATATGATAAAATAGTAGTATATTTTAGGTCATGGAGATAATTCATAGAAAACCGGTTTACTGGAGGGAGCATGGCCCAATGTATAGCAAATGCTACACTCTTATAAACCCAAGAAAATAAAGGTGCTACTTCATTAAGAATGGTTCAAAGATTTTGGTGTATGGCTCATTGAAGGACAAACAACAGTTACCAGTGTGCAATTCCTCATATGATTTTGTCATACACTATTCTTTCTTCACAACCCACTGAATGAGAAACAATCTGATTGCATAGAGAAAAATAGCACTCTTTTCCACAAACAATACTTATGGTAAATATCATGATTTAATTCTTTTAGCAATACCTTTCAGAAATAATTTTATTGGTACTCATTAATTGATAGTCATTTTATAGACTACGTAAACAACGATACTAGATTAACAAAATGGCCACAATTTCTTCTTGGCAATCCATGCAAGGAGATTGCAGGGATAGTGTGCATTTGAGTAGAAAATACAACATATTTTGTTAAATTGAAATTTGAACAAAAATAATAACAGTATAACAAGCTGCAAAGGGCAAAAATGGGCAGTTTATCAACATGTGCTTTAGGAAATAAAAATGAAAAGCAGATGTTGTACTCTTTTGGATGACACATAAAATGTATCTACCTTGAGAATACATTCTGCTGCTCTTTCATCACTGCTCCAGAAGGACAACTGGTATAGGATCATTGTCAGGTAAGAGAACAAACTGGTTTAGTTTGAAAAGAAACCCCTGTGAGACAAGCAGACATGTAAATCTAACTATTCCAATTTTTAAGTCATCTGGAAACATTTTAAATTAAATAATTTTCACATTATTTCTCATTTAAATTTATTAAAATCTTGTGACTTGAATGTAGTTGCTCCCATTTTATAATTATAATTATTAAAGAAAGGTATTTCATGCACATGAAAGCAAATAGAAATAGTACTTAAGAATGTACTTTCCAGTATAACAATTTTGGATATAAATTTGCAATATTCATTCACCGTTGTGAATTTTAATATGATATAATATGAATACAGGTGGTAGAACTTTTAATAAAAAATTAACTGGAAAATAAAACATGTAGATTGGCATTTGGATGGTGACAACAGAACAACAGCAGACATCCAACATTGACATTATACATTGTAAAAAAAATTATACATTGTATAATCTTGTAAAAAAGATTTCAATTTTTTTACATGACACATTTATCAAAATGTATATGAAAATTTACTTTATACAGATAAGGGCATCCATTTGGGCCCAAATTTTTTGCCATTACTTAGCTTATCATTACCTAATATGCCTTATCATTGCTTATCATTTTCTCTTCCAAAAAACAAACATAAGGATATAATTCTGTGGATTCTTTTTTTTATGAGATATTGTCTTGAGGATCTATAAATATAAGTTGAAATGTGAAGATTGCCATCAAATTAGAAGCCATGCAATATTCAGTTGACTAATGTTACTGAAGTCACCATGTATATATGGACGGGCTTCATAAATAATATTGAGTTGAAAGTCTCCCTATTTATCCTATTTATAACAATCTATCTTTTTATTCTGAAAGGAAATTTGGGACTAGTTGAATTAATTGGTCATTGGGAAGTCCTGGCTCCACAATCCCATATAATGTTTTCTGAGTATAATGTCAATGTTGGATGCCTGCTGTTGTTCTGTTGTCACCATCCAAATGCTGGTCAATTTACTGGCAGTGAATAAAGTCATGTTACTTCTTGAAAGTACAAGACAGATTCCTCTCTTTGTTACTTTTGTGACTACATTAGACTCTCCTTTGGCTGTAATGGCTTATGGCTTTATGTAGTAATATACAACCCACTTCTGTATTCAGTTATGTGCCACCCATTTCTTCCTGTGTTGGTGGGATTTTGCCTGCTAGAGTGTACACTGTGGCCACTTTTAGCCTATTCTTCTGTGCATATAATGAAATTAGACATATGTTTTGTGACATCCCTCTACTTGTTGCTATTTCTTGTTCTGACACTCACATCAAAATCTTTTACTCTTCTACTCTGTAGGCCCAAAGATAAATAATATATTGATATTCCTGATCTCCCCTGCTTTCATTCTGTTGACCATTCTGAAGATACGTTCAGACAAAGGGAGGCAGAACGTTTTTCCAGCTGTGGATCTCACCAAACTGGAGTGTCAACTTACTATGGAGAATCCTCTTCATGTATGGAGGCCAAAATCCAGCTATTCTTTGGAACATAATATGGCAATGACAATATTTTACACTTTTGTGATTTCCTTGCTGTATCTCGTCATCTACCATTTGATGAACAAGGATGATTAAAAGGCAATGAAAAAATTGTTTGAGGGAAATTGGTTCATAAGTAAAGTGCATTTCTAAAATTGTGTAAAACTGAAAAGAATATTGTGGGTCAGCCCATAGCTTTGTGGTCAGAAACTAAGGAAAAAAGGTCTTGTTTTCAGTTCATACTGTTTACATATCAAAGAATATTTCCAAAGAAGCATTAATCAGTTTCCCAAATACAACATTATACAAATGTAGATCAATTATGTCAGCTATATCTATGACTAAGTTCAAACTAAGCCATATTAATTATTCAGTGTTATATTTATATTTGTATTGCTAGTCTTTGTTTGATTGCCACTGTTACAATTAAAGATCACTTGGGCTCTATATAATCTCATATTTTATATTGTAAATTTAGTTTCCATTATGTAGTCAACTACTCTTCTGGAACCCTGATGAAGGATCTCCAAAAAGTTGTTTACTTGTACTGACACTTTCAGATTCATCCTCTGTGCATGCCTTTTGCACTATTTGAATAACCACCTTATATTTTTATTCCTTTATTTCTTCTCCACTGCCCAATCACAGTAATTGATTGAATTCCATTCTGAAACTCACAAAAATATATTGAGATAATATGGTACTATATATTGAATGTGTAATTAATGCTCTGGAATAATAAAAATATAGCATAAAGCAGGGGTTCTTAACCTTTTTAATTCCATTGACCCCTTTGCCATTCAAGTAAAAACCACAGACCCCTTACTAGGTCTACACTGTACTGTGTATTATTTAATAAATATATCACATCCGCACCAACATGTCCCCACAAGAATAATGTTTTTTTGAGTTTCATTTCAAGCCCATGGACCCCTTGTTAAGAACTAGAATTACTCAAAACTCACTACTTTGTACAGATGGTCCACAATATCTATGATATTATATCCTCTATGAATTCCTTTTGCTGCCTTTATCCTCTACCTATGAGAAATGGCCTTGCTTCTATTAGCATTCCTAAATTTACACTAAGTGAACACATTCTAGAGAAATGATCTAACATCAGCTCAACTTACATTTGCAACAGCTTCATTTATTCTGCTTAAAATGTTTTTTTTTAATAGTACACTTTAATTTGGAGAAGTTAAATTTACATCTACAGAAAAATGTCACTGAGAATACAGGGAATTCCCATATAACTCCCCCCACACACCCACACACATAGTTATCCCAATTTTTTGCTTTTATGATTTTTGTTCTAGGATTTGCATATTTGAAGATTCCTAAAGAATGGACGTTTACATTTCTCTCAGTGAAAGTTAATATTTTCACATCAGGAGTGCTTGTCCTATGACTTCACCAGATCAATCCCATCTAAACAAAGTAAACAAAGTTAATTCTTAAGTGTGAGTTGTTACCCAATTCAATGATTTTCAGGACCTCAGTTTCTAATCAGTTATGCAAGGAGGACTCATAGGTCTTTATTGGAACAGGCACAAGTTTGATAGTAGAGTGTGGTTTAAATACATACTCAAAATTCCTCTAAAACAACCACAAACAGATACATTATTCAAAGACACAACACTGACTATAACATGGAAAACATATTTTCTTATAAAGATGTTAAGCTACTTGAAGTCACAGCATCTTAAAATTTATTTCCCTGACTATGAGCTTTTGAGATGATTCTTATGGAATAAAGAAAATACTATTTCAAATGTATTTCTAAGTATCCAACAGTTACAATATGTATTAGTCAGCCAAAGGGGTGCTGATGCAAAATACCAGAAATAGGTTGGTTATTATAAAGGGTATTTATTTGGGGTAGAAGTCCACAGTCACCAGGCTATAAAGAATAAATTTCTTCCCTAACCAAAGTCCATTGCCATGTCTTGGAGCAAGACAGCTGATGACGTTTGCAAGATTTCAGGCTTCTTGGGTTCCTCTCTTCCCTGGGCTGTGTTTCTCTTCAGGCTTAGCTCCTCTGGTTTCTCCACAACGTCAGCTGTAGACTATCAGGCAGATGGCTTGTCTCTATCCCAGGGGCCTCTCTCCTTCCTCATGACCAAGCTCTCTTACTTCCCCAGGCTCCAGCACAAGACTCCATCATCAAAACTGCTCTCTCTGTCTGTTGCCTTGCATTTTATATTTGATTACCCCACCCAACAAGGGGTGCGGCTCAATGCCCTACTGCTGTGGCCCAGTTAATGCCCTAATCATAACTTGCAGTATTAACCTCAAGCATCATCCACAACCTAGATCACTATATTATACAATCCCAAGTTCATCCTCCAGCTTTTCTTCTATTGACATAAAACCCTAAACTTCCCATTTTAGCCACAATCACATTCATAAATCAGTGCTTTTAAACACCCTCACCACCATCCCTCATCAGTGTGGGAGGTGGGGAAAATGGGAATCCCTGTAATTTCTGAGTAATATTTAGGTAATCTAAGCACCTTTAATATATATATATATATATATAATAACATTTATGTAAAGAAATGCACATATATGCATATGTTTTTATATATCATTTTACAAATATTGGTATGTATTGTGAAAAGTTTGATTTTTACCCACAATAAAAAAAAAAAAGTGAAAGGCTGGAAAAAGGTATTCCATGCAAATAGTAAACAAAAAAGAGCTGGAGTAGACCAAATAAATGTAAAATAACAACATTGTATTATATGAACAATAATTACACAGTGCAACTGGCAAATTTGTCCTGTGATCAGTATTCTGTAATATTTTTCATACAAAATAAACGTTTGGTTTTAGTTGAAAAAAATAAAAAAATAAAAAATAAATACCCTCACTGTAATGTACTTCCATCACCTCTATCCACTTCAAGCATTTACAATCAACCTTATTAAAAGTTCTGTCCACTTTAAGCATCAACTCTCCATTCTCTACACTCATTCTAACTCCTGGTAACCTATACTCTCAATTTTAACTCCATGAGTTTACTCATTATAAATTAATTCATATTAGTGATACCATATATGATTTGTCCTTTTGTTTTCTGATTTATGTCACTTGAATCAAGACTTCATTCCACCTTAAAATTGAATAATATTCCATTGTATGTATATACTACATTTTGCTTATCAATTCATCAGTTGATGAACATTTGGGTTGTTTCTATCTTTTGGTAAATGTGAATAATGCTGCATTGAACGTCAGTTCTCAAAGGTCTGTCCATGTCCCTGCTTCCAGTTCTCCTGAGTATATACCTAGAAGTAGGATTGCCTGATATAATTTGCTTCCTGAAGAACTGCCAAACTATCTTCCACAGCACATGCACCAGTATATATTCCCATCAGCAGTGAGTAATTGATCCCATTTCTCTACATCCCTTTCAACAATTTGTAGTTTTCTGTGTTTTTTTTTTAAATAGTGGCCATTCTAGTAGGTGTGAAATGATATCTCCTTGTGGTTTTGATTAGCATTTCCCTAACAGCTAGTGATGTTGAGAAATTTTTCATCTGTTTTTTAGCCTTTTGCATTTCCTCTTTGGAAAAGTGTCTATTCAAGTTTTTTGTCCATTTCTTAATTAGGTTGTTTGTGTTTTCATTGTTGAGTTATAGGATTTCTTTATATGTTCTGGAAGTTTAAACCTTATCGAACATGTGGTTTGCAAAATGTTTTCCCCCTTGAATAGGATGCCTTCTTACTTTCTTTAAAAAGTCATTTGAAGCGGAGAATTTCTTAATTTTAAGGAGGTCCTATTTATCTATTTTTTCTTCTATTGCTTCTGCTCTGGGTGTAAAGTCTAACAAAGCACTGCCTACCACAAGATCTTGAAGATGCTTCCCTACATTTTCTTCTAGGGGTTTTTGGGTCTTTGATCTATATTTAGGTCTTTGGTCCATTTTGAGTTAATTTCTGTATAAAGTTTGAGTTGGGAGTTCTCTTTTAATCTTTTTAATATGGATAGCCAGTTCTCCCAGCACCATTTGTTGAAGAGATTGTTCTCTCCTAGGTCAGTGGATTCGGTAGCCTTTTCAAAAATCGATTGACCACAGATGTGAGGTTCTATTTCTGAATGCTCAATTAGATTCTATTGATCAACATATCTATTGTTATGCCAGTAGCATGGTGCTTTAACCACTGCAGCTTTGTAATATGCTTTAACCTCAGGAAGTGTGAGTCCTCCAAACTTCTTCTTCTTTTTCAAGACGTTTGTTTTGAGCTATTAGGGAGAGACCCCTTTTTCTTCTCAAATTTTTGATAATAGACTTGCCACTTCTGCAAAGCAGACTGTTGGAATTTTGATTGGGATTTCATTGAATCTGTAAATCAAATTGTATAGAATGGATATCTTAATTTTACTTATTCTTCCAATCCGTGAACATGGGAAGTACTTCATTTATTTAGATCTTCTTTAATTTTTATAAGCAATGTTTCATGCTTTTCTGTGTACAAGAACTTTACATATATTAGTTAAAATTATCCCTAGATTCTTTTATTTACTATTTTAAATGAAATTGGTTTCTTGATTTCCTCCTCTGGTAACCTATTAATAGTTTAAAGAAACACTACTGATTTTTGCATGTTGATCTAGAATCACTCCACTTTGCTGAATTCATTTATCTACAAGCTTTATTGTAGATTTTTCAGGACTTTCTAAATCTATGATTCTTTCCTCTGCAAGTAGTAAAAGTTTTACTTCTTCTTTTCTGAGTTTGTTGCCATGTATTTCTTTTTCTTTTCTAATTACTCTACGTAGAACACCAAACACAATGTTCAATAACAGTGGTGACAATGGGTCTTGTTATCGTGTCCCATATCTCAGAGGGAAAGCTTTTAGTCTTACCCCATTGAGTATGATATTAGCTGTGGGTTTTTCATATATACTTTTTATCACGTTGAGGAAGTTTCTTTCTAATCCTATGTTTTGAAGTGGTTTTATCAAGAAAGGATCCTGGATTTGGTCAAAAGTCTTTTCTGCATCAATTGAGATGATCATGTGGTTTTAACCCTTCAATTTATGAATGTGATGTGTTAAAATAATTGATTTTCTTCTGTTGAACCACCCTTCCATACCTGGGATAAAACCCACTTAATCATGATGTATAACTCTTTTAGTGTGCCATTGTAGTTGATTTGCAAATATTGTGTTCAGGATGTTTGCAAGTAAATTCATTAGAGAAATTGGTATGCAATTTTCTTATCTTTTGGTATCTTTATAGGAATTTGATATTGGGGTAATATTGGCATCATAGAATGAATTAGCTAGTGTTCCAAACTCTTCAATTTTTTGGAAAGGTTTGAGCAGTATTGGTATTAATTCTTCTTGGAATGATTGAGAGAATTCACCTGTGTAGCCATCTGGTCCTGGGCTTTTTTATTTTATTTTATTTTATTTTTTATTTTTAGGAAGTTTATGATAACTAATTCAATCATTTAACTTGTGATTGGGTTGCTGAGTTCTTCTATTACTTCCCGAGGCAGAGGTAGTGGTGGGATTTTGTTTTCTTTTTGAATATCTAGGAATTTGTACATTTCCTCTAGGTTGTATAATTTGTTGGCATAGACTTTTTCATAGTTTTTATGACCTTTTGTATTTCTGTGGGGCCAGCAGTAATGCCCCACCACTTCTGATTTTATTTATTTGCATTTTCCTTTTCTCTTTGTCAATTTAGTTAATGGTTTGTCAATTTTGTTGATTCTCTCAAAGAAGCAACTTTTGGCTTTAGTGATTCTCTCTATTGTTTTTTTTTTTTCTCTATTGTTTTATATTTTCAATTCCATTTATTTTTTCTCTAATATTTATTATTTGCTCCCTTCTGCTTGATTTGGTGTTTGTTTGCTCTTTGTTTCTAGTTCCTCCAGGTATGCAGGTAGGTCTTGGATTTTACCTCTTTGTTTTTTTAATGTATGCATTTAGGGCTATAAACTTCACTCCCATCACTCTCTCGGTTTTATCCCACAGGATTTGTTATATCATGTTTTCAATTTAATTCATCTCAAGATATTTACTGATTTATCTTGCAATTTCTTTTTGTATCACTGATAATTTAAATCTTATTGAAATATAGGATTCTTTCATCTGCAAATAGTTAAAGTTTTACTTCTTCCTTTCTGATTTGGATGCGTTTTATTTCTTTTGTTTTACCTCCATATAGTTGAGAATTTTCTTTTTCATCTCTAGTTATTGATTTCCAGCTTCATTCCTTTATGATCAAAGACAGTGCTTTGTGATTATCAATCTTTTAAATTTATTGAGACCTGTTTTGTGACATAACCTGTGGGCTATCCTGAAGACTGATCCATGGACACTTGAGAAGAATGTATATCAGGCTGATTTGGTTTTCAGAGTTCTGTATATATCTGTTAGGTGTAGTTCATTTATCATATCATTCAGCTTCTCAGTTTCCTTAATGATCCTCTGTCTGGATGTTTTATATATTGATAAGAGTGGTGTATTGAAATCTCTATTGCTATAGCTAAATCTATTTCTTCCTTCAGTTTTGCCAGTGTGGATCTCATGTATTTGAGGAGCCCCCTTTAGGTGGATATTTATTATTGCTATTTCTTCTTGGTATATTGCTCTTTTTATTAATATGGTATGTTCTTCTTTGTCTCTTTTAACAGTTTTGCATTTAAAGTCTCTTATGTCTGATATTAGTATAGCTAACTCAACTCCTTTCTGGTTACTGTTTGTGTGGAGTATTTTTTTCTATCCTTTTACTTTCAACCTATTGGCATCTATGGGTCTAAGAATAGTTTCTTGTAGACAACATATAGATGGCTAATTTTTAAAATCAATTCTCTAGGTCTATTTATTGTAATTGAGGACTTTAATACACTAATATTCACTGTTATTCCTGTAAAGGCACTTACTTCATTAATTTTATCTTTGGCTTTCATTTGTCATATTATATTTTTGTTTCTTTTTTATCTTTTTAGTTACTCTTATGGATAATCTTCATTTCTACACTCTCCTCCAAGCCTATCTCTCCTGTTTTTTTT
>JAQZBX010090983.1:0-12444 GCA_029593785.1 Cabassous unicinctus
TGTACCAAATGACTTACCCTTCACCATCATCATAAAAAATATCCTGGGCTACTTACACACTATACTAAGGGGTACAAGATATAGGCCCTGTCCTTAAAGGGATTACTACCCAATGAGAGAGACTAGAATTGTACATGTAAAATAAGTGCATTAAAAATTACATATGTTAAACACTAGGTGACTGAAGTCTGTTGGAGAAAGGGGTGATCACAGAGGGCTGTGGTGGACTAGCTAGATCCTATAGAGGATATGGGGTTTGGGAGAGTTCTAGAAGGACAAAGAGGACTTAAATCTGCCTGGATATTAACTAGTGGGATGTATTCTGAATAAGAGCCATGTGAGCAAAATATGGAGGCAAGACTATATGCAAGTTTAAGAAATTACATACAAATTTAATTTAGGTAGGGAGTAAGCTATATGTCAGACATTATAAGAGATGAGATTGGGCTCATAGATGAGGACTGAATTGTGGAGAGCACTAAATGCCAGAGGAAGGTTTTATCTTGAAAGCAGCAAGAAGTCAATAAAAATTTTGGAGCTTGGAGAGTTCATGGGGAGAGAGACAGTGAATGATCTTTGCAAAGCAAATATTTTATGAAAATTAACCTGTTAGCAGGGTGGAGGATGAATGGTGGCCAGTGAATAGGAGGGGAGTGAGGGCACTGGAGAGGAAACATGAAGACTAGCTGGGAGACTGTTGCAATAAACAGTCTGAGATGGAGTTGACTTATGTCTGGATCAGAGTGGGAACATAAACCTAGAAAGGAAAAGAAAGTAGCCAAAAGCATTATTAAGGAAGTGCATCTTTTCAATTTTTTGCCTAATCAAAATGAAGAGGTAGATCTTCAAGATCTTTGTTTTCCCATAGTTTTATGTGCATTTGTTCATACTATAACACACAAAAATGTTCTGTTAACATGTCTGTTTCTTCCCATCTATAAGGTCCTCCAAGTTAGGGGTGTGCCTGACGGTATTTTTGTGTCTCTAGAGCATAGCATAGTGCCTAACACATAGTAAGGTTTTTAAAAGTGTGAAACTAAACCTAGGAATCAAGAGGGCTAGGTTATTTTTGATAACTGGGAAAGAAGTGCTTTGTACTTGGGAGACTTAGAAAATATGAGAAAAATAAAAAATTCAAAAGAGGAACATATTTGATAGGAAAAGGAAAAACAAAATCCCAGGAGTGAGAGCTTTGGAAAAAAACAACAACTCTAAATCTCTCTCTGTCTGTCTCTGGATCTCTGTCTCTGTCTCTTTCTTTCTCTCTCTCCACCCCCCAACATGTAAAGTTGTTATTTGGAGAGGATAACAAAACTACCCATTTTTACTCATTAATAAATTGGTATGCATTTATTATAACAACTATAAGGAATAGAGCCCATTGAGGAATGGGACACAGGAGCAATCAGTTTGAGTTAAGAGTATAGAAAGAGATACAGCATTTGTATCTGGTATATGAAATGGGGGAAGGAGTTTAGAAACCTTGAATGAGGTACTTAAAAAAAACAGGGGGGCTGTAATAGAATAAACAATTCATTGACCAGAATAACAATCAGATTAATGTCTTCCCTAAGTTTGACGTTCCACTATCCCTGAAAAAATGAAGTCATATATGATTAGAGGAAATGTAAAAGGGATCATTTCAAATATAGTCAACTATCTTTGGGTTAAACAGCCTTCAATATTTCACAATTGTCCCTCTACTTCCATAGAACCAGGGACTCCCTACTTACTAAAAGTTAGATTATAAACACTGTTTATCTCAGGGACTAGATTTTGAACAGTTAAAAAAAATGCAGAAAACTGTATCGTATCGCCTAGAGGTAGATGGATTTCAGAATTAAAGGAGATGATGAAAATTGACAATTTCCCAGTGGCAAGGCATGGCCTTGTCACTGAACTGTTCAAGAAATATCTGCTCACTTTCATCTTGAGAGAGAGACATGAAATGTTTCTAATTCTCTGGCAGCAGTATAGCATTATCTACATGGCCCAAATGTGTCATCATCATCAGTGAGGCATGGACCTTGCACAGGGTTCGGCATATGTTGACTTCAATAAATGTTTCTCTGTTTTAAAAATAAATGTTTAAGTTGAACTGAATTGCATTATAGTGATGGTGATGATTTTGTCCTGATCTAGCCACATATAGTCAAAGGCACCCAATTGTGAGATATCTGGTCAAGGAATATGTGCATACTTTGGGGTATAAATGGAGCAAATAAGCTTAGAAAAACTAATAAGGCAATGTGGGGAACCAGAAATGTCAAGGGCTTTAGAGTCAGATATATTTAGACTTGAGTCCTGGCTTTGCCACATACTAGCTGTGTGAACTTAGGTAAGTTTATTAACTTCTCTGAGCTCCATTACCTCATCTTCAAAATGAGTATTATAATAATGTCTACCTCATAAAGATATTATTAGCACTAAACGATATAATCTATAATAATCAATATGGTACTTATAAGCAGCAGGCAAACATTTTTGGCCCCATAAACTTAAACATTATGTCATTACAAGTAGACTAGTCTGTTACTTTACATGGCAAAAGGGATTTTGCAGGTGTGATTAAGTTAAGGATCTTGAGATGGGGAGATTTTTCTGGATTGTTCAGGTGGGCTTAATACAATCACAAGGGTCTTTATAAGAGGGAGGCAAGAGGGTCAAAGGCAGAAAAAGGAGATGTGACAACAGAGGCAAAAGTTGGAGTGATGTACTTTGAAGAGGGATGAGGGGGGTTATAAGCCAAGGAATGCAGACAGACTCTAGAAGCTAGAAAAGGCAAGGAAACAATATCTCCCCCTAGAACCTTCAAAAGGAATGCAGCCCTGCCAAAACTTTACTTTCAAGATTTCTGACTTCCAGAATTTTAAGATAATAAATCTGTGCTGTTTTAAAGCCACAAAGTTACAGCAGCAATAGGAAAATAATACAAATGGGTTTTGTAAAAAAAGAATTCAGGGTACTATCATCAGTCTCCAAAAAAATCAGTTTTAGGGCTGCTATCACCAATATTGCTATAGTTTCACATCATACAGGTGATTGGCCATAAAATAGTAAAAACACTTGAGTTCCTCTTACAAATTACACAGTGTCACTCTGGAACACAAGCCCTTCATTGTTGTCCCTGGAAACATTTCCTACAATGGCTAATGTGGACTAAAAGGAGAAATTTGTATTGATATTTGTGACTTTTCTCATGGATGATCCTTATTCAGGGGCTCCAAGAGACAGCAAGAAGATGATCATGTTTCCCTTTGCCATTTAAGAAATAATGGTCTGCTTCACCCACCTTTGCCTGAGGGGTAGTTCCAACTGAGTGACTGGCTGGCACTGTTCTTATGGGTAATGAAAGCCATCTGGTTCCTGCTCAACAGAATCCAATTGCATTTGGTGCTGAGGCGACATGGGCACCACTCCAACTCTGCAGGTGTGCCATTTGTGTCTTGGTGTGAGACAGAGAGAAAAGAAATCTGCACTCCCATGTAGTGCTTGGATGAGTTGCTTACAATTATCACAGGGCCTGTGCATAATTTTAAGAAAAAAAGAGACATTTCTGAATGTCCGCTTTCACTAGATTAAGAATGTGTTACTTACAATTTTATGAAAACCATTGAAGCATTTTGCTCAATATTGAACCAACACTGACTTATTTTTTGAAAAATAAACTATCTTATCATGTAATGTATTTTAACGGCACAGAGGATAGTGAAGGATTCTGTTCTTTTCTTCATTATTTTGAATTTTAAAAATGTAACATCCAAAGTAAAAATCACTATGATCACAATGTAACATTCTCTTGCCATTATAAATATATTCAGCTTTATTTTTGTAAGAAGCAAACTTCGCTGTGTGGAAAATAAAATCATAACCATTTATTTATTGGGTAAAAATAGCAGAAATACCCTGAGAAGACCAATTTTTGTATTTCCCTTACATTTTTTTAATGGAAACTCTAGAAGTCTAATACTCAGAAGCTTATAACCTTTATCCAGCTAATAAGATCCCTTCACTAACTCGTCCCCTTGGAGGCAAATGACCAAAAAGAGAAGACATGTTCATATCTCAGAGTTCCGGACAATGTACAGCATGCACGCCTGCATTTTTTTTTCATTCATCCCCCCATTCATTCAACAAATTTTTATTGAGCACCTACTTTTTTCCAGGCATGTGATAATAGGGATATAGTAGTCTAGGCATGTCCATGACCTCATAGAGATTAAAGTATAGCAAATGGTACATGGTAGACATACATTACTTGTTTGATAATTAATAAATATATTCATTCATCTATACTTCAAAATTCAATTTCCAAGAAATATCCTAAACTCTCTCCTTGCTTAGCTTATTCACCTACACCTGTGCCACTGAGGTCTAGTTCCAGATAGTGACCACTGATCATAAGGATGATAACCCCAAGGTCTTCAAAGATAATTATTGTATTCTTCTCATTAAGACAGAAAAGTGGACTTGGATATTTTTAACAAGACTTGGGAAGTAAAGGAGTTCTACATAGCTAATTCTCTCAGAATTAGTATAGAGTTGTGGTTTCCAAAGAAAGTGGGACATGGAGCCAGGGTGCCTGGATATAAATCTCAATTTAATGTTGAAAATGTGAATATAATACTGACCTAGCAGGGTTCTGATACATCATAAGCTCTCAGTAAATTGTAGTAGTAGTAGCTGTTGTTATTATTGCTTTTATCTTGGTTTCCCAAAGATTAATCAGTTTGTGAGAATTTACTGCATTTTGGCCAACCATGCCTAATGGGCTTTACAATTTAACCACAGGAGAAAATGTGTCACAAAAAAGGAAACAAGACTTTGATTCCCCTTTCAGAGCCATACATATACCCCCTTCCCAACAGGGTTTTCCACCTTTCTTTAGATCTAAAGTTTAAGAGCCAGATTTTATGTGCAGGCTGGTGTGAAATATCTCAGAAGAGGATTAAGGAATGATGAGCCTGGTGGAGCCTAGAAATAAGCATGGATCGCCATTTTGCTAAGGGCAAGAGTTTATCCAAAACAGGGTTTAATCAAGGTTCTTTTCTGCCATTGCTTTCCACATGCTTCTACCATACATGGATCAGCCTCCAAATTAACCTTCTTGGGTTTGGAGATAGTTTCTCCAAAAGCATTGATATTATCTTTGAACTGGTAAGGGCTATGGATGCAGCCCCATGATGCATAGCTCACAAAGCTATGGACACTGATGAATCTTGCTCTTTTCTTTCCCACCCCATTCCTGCCTAACGTAGGAAAAAAATAACCATTTATAAACTGAGGAGTTGAAGAACCAAAATAGGTGCAATAAAATACATTGCTTTTGAAGACTTATTTTGTGCTTATTAGTGGAGAAAAAGGAACCTCACTTTTATTTTGAAGCCCTGCAATTGATTAGAAACAGTGAAGACTCATCAGGTTTTCCTGGTGTTTTTATTAAAATGAGTAAGGCATTTTGTTATCCACGAGTGTATTATGCAATTGCACAGCACATTTTTCCCACCCCTCTGTTTAATACAATTTTTACTGCAGACGTGCCTGTTATATAATCCTAATCCAGGCCCTATGTGATTGATCATGTCACAAGGGCACTAACTCATCATTCTCCAAGTAAGCACGTGAAATGCCATCTCTGAAAATTGGAACCCATTCTCAAGATCCCATCATTCATCCTATGATAATCATAATGTCACCCTTTGAAAGCAGTGACTAGACAGATTTAAAAAAATTCCCCTCTACTCTCATGTTCAGGGAGGAAAAGGGCTAACTCAAATTCCACCAATATTTTATGTGGAGTGTAGGTGGAAATCAACAGAGAACATACAAACAAAAACACCAGGAAGCAAAATTGTTATATATGCACTATTACATGAGTGATGTGTTTGTGTTTATGGGAAGAGAATTCCTATATTAAAGCCCCCTAAATCCTTTACTGAAAGCAACAAGATAAAACCATTTTGTCACATACAAAGGATCCTTAGTAAGACTAAGTGCTAATTTCTCATCAGAAACCACATAGGCAAGAAAGCAGTGGTATGATATATTTAAGGCAATTGAAAGAGAAAAACTGCTAGCCCAAAATTCTTTATCCCTCAAAAAGGCCCTTCAAAAATGAGGAAGAATTTAAAATATTCAAAGATAAACATAAACCCGAGTTCTGCAGGTTGAAAGGAAAAGACAGGAGAGAGTGGCTTGCAGTACTGAGAAGAAATGAAGGTCTTCAGTGGGGATGAGCCTCCCTGGCACAGAGGAATTACTACCAAGCACCAAATAGCAATGCAGCAGGAAAAACACCTTGACCAAAAGGGGGAAAAGGTAAAGACAAATGAGTTTATATGGCTAAGAGACTTCAAGGTGAGTCGGGAAGTCATTCCAGAGGTTACGCTTTTGCATGTCTCAGCAGGAACTCATTGCCTGCCAAAGTAAATATTGCCTCAAATAGTGGGGCTCCTGAGGGCTCTGGAGACATCCAGACACTATAGGCAGGGCAGAAAGATCAGGAGTTTGGCACCCTGCCAGTGAGCCCCACTTAGGAATTTATGCTCCCCTGTGTGACAGAGTTGGACTCAGTCGTGGTTTCCCTACACATGGCTCTGCCCCTTCTATTTGAACCTATATTTAGTACTAGACTTGATAGTTGTATGTCCAAGATACGTATATCTTTGGACTTTTCATGTGTCATTTGGGCCCTAAATCTCAAAAGCATTGCAACACCTACTCTCCAGTTCATTGGACTCACTGCGGACCACTAACAAGGAGATGATGATGGAAAATGACTATCCCAGGGAACAGAGAGAGTCTGTAACTGCAAGCAAGCTAAGCCCACCCATCTGCACCATGGGATCTAAGCTCCCTCTCAATTAGAGGCGGAGTGGGCATCACCATCCCAGAATCCTCAGGATTGGGGAATGAATGATGGACTAGATTAAACTTACTGGTATTCTACTATAGAATTACTGTGATTCCAGTAATGGAAGAAATTATATCATTGATGTGAAGACAGTGGCCACTGGAGGTTCTGAGGGGAGGGAAAGTGAAAAATAAGTGTAATATGGGGACATTTTTGGGACTTGGGAATTGTCCTGAATGACATTGCAATGACAGATACAGGCCATTATATATCTTGTCATGACTTACAAAATTGTGCAGAAGAGAGTGTAAACTGTGATTTTAACAATAACCCATGCTCAGTGGCAATGCTCCAAAATGTGTTTATCAATTGTAGCAAATGTACCACACTAATGAAGGATGCTTTTAGTGTGGGAAAATGTGCAAGGGATAGGGAGTGGGGCATATGGGAATCCCTCAAATTTTTTATATAACTTTTATGCAATCTAAGTATCTTTTAAAAAATAAGATGTATATTATTAAAATAATAAAAAATAAAAAAGGATAAATGCAAAACTCAATAGTACTGTATCATCAATATACAACTCTACTTTTTAATTGCTAAGAGTCAGAATACAATTGAACAAGAAAAAGACATATTTCCTGATAATAAAAATGCAAAGTATAAAAAGGAAATGTAGAACAAAAACACATAAAGAGGGAAAACGGAGGGATATGAGAGTAGAGAATGTGCATGCTATCAAATCTAAGTTGGTATCTTTTCAAGTTAGTAGGTTACAGATGTAGGTTGTGTAATACAAACAACAAGGTAACCACAGAAAAAGTATTTTAAAAATATACATAAACAAAAACAAGAAAGAAAATAGATACATCACAAAAGATCTACATTAAAAAAAAAAAAGGTTGCAATAAAGGAAAAGAGAGAAAAAAATAAAGATATGGCATATAACAACCAAAGGACAAAGTGGCTGAAGTAAGTACCACCTACACAGTAATAACACTAAATCTTGGTGGCTTAAACTCTCCAATCAAAAGACACACATTGGCACAAAGGACAAAAAAGCATAATCCAACTACATATTGTTTACAACAGAATCACGTTAGATCCCAAAACACAAATAGATTTAAAACGAAAGGATGGAAAATATATCCCATGCAAAGAGTAAATAAAAAAGATCTGGGGCAACTATACTAATATCAGATGAATAGACATTAAGTCAAGAGTTGTAACAAGGGACCCAAGATGGTGGAGTAGGGAATGACAGACTGCACTCCTCCTCCAGAAGCTGTAGGAAGGCAAGCAGGCTTGTGTGGCATAGAGGAAGTCATGGGACCATGGGGGTGATTAGAGAGGGCAGTTGTAGATGGGGTAGGCCCAGCCGGGCACTGGGGGAGTGGTGGATAGTGAGACGACAAGGCTGGTGTGAGCGCCCCCACCCAGGCACAGGGTAGAGGAGACCTGTGGAGTGAATCAGGCAGTAACAAATTGCCCAACAATCAACAGGTGAGTGGAGGGCTGTGAGGTACTCAGGACAGTATAAGGATGCCCAGATGGGCACCAGAGGAGAAGCCAGCAGTGGGGAAATCTGGCTGGAGAGGGGAACTTAGCCAGATGCCAGAAGCTTGAGTTGGAGGCCCACTTATTTTTTTTTCTTTCTTCCTTTTCTCACTCAGGTACCTTCCGAGAGGAAGGCTGCAGGGTATTGATTGGCAGGAACAGGTGGCTGATGAGGAGAAGCCTAGCCAATCACCAGTGGCCTGAGAGGGAGGGCCAGTTGGTTTTGTTTGGTTTTGGTTTATTTTCTCTCTCTCTCTCTCTTTCCTGGTCCGGGTATCAGTGGAGAGGTAGGGGGTGGGGTGATTGATTAGGGGGCACTGGAGACCAATGAGGAGCCTAGACCTTCACCGGTGGCTTGAGAGGGAGGACCAGTTGTGGTTTTTTTCCTTCTACTTCCTTTCTTACTTCTTCCTTTCTTCTTTCCCTCCTCATCTGGGTACCTATGGTGAGGCAGGCCAAAAGAGAATTGTGGACACGGATGGATTTTAGGTTACAGCTGTAAAGCTGTAAACTAAGAATAATTTTATTCTTTTTTTTTTCATCTTTTTTCTTCTCATATCTTTCTTCCTTTTCTTATTTTTCCTTCATTTCTTTTTCTTGTATTTTATTTTATTCTTTCTTCTTATTTTTAATTATTTTTTAAATTTTTATTTTCTATTTTTTTTCTTTTTCTTTCTTATTATTATGTTTTTCCTTAAATTTTTCTCTCTTTTTTAATTTTTCAGTTAAATATGGGCAATTCTAAGGACAAGAGGAACAAAATGTCAAAAAAGACACTAAACCCAAAGCCAAACTAAAATAAAACCCTGGGCAAGAGAGAGAAACTGGACAACAGAATACACACATAAATATAAATAGATGCCTAGAAGTCAGCAAAAGAATACAAGCCATTCTAAGAAACAGGAAGACATGGCCCACTCAAATAAACAAACTAAAAACAGAAGGTGACCCAAACAAATATGCTAAATCTATTCAATGACATGAGGGAAGAGATAGAGGATAGTAAGAAGACACTGGGTTAACATACAGAAGAAATTGCAAACATACACAAAAAAATAACAGTTCTTATGGTAATGAAATGCCTAATGGAAGAAATTTAAAATACGCTAGAATCACACAACAGCAGATTTGAAGAGGCACAGGAACAGATTAATGAAGTGGAAAATAAAACATCTGAATTTGCACAGATAGTAAAACAGATACCCAAAAAATGGAAAAAATATCAGCAAGGACTCAAGGAATTTAAAGACAGTAAAAAATGCTTAAATATATGTATTATGAATGTCTCAGAGGGAGATGAGAAGGGAAAAGGGGCAGAAGGAGTGTTTGAGGAAATAATTTCTGATAATTTCACAATTCTTATAAGGGACATGGATGTACATGTCCGGAAAGCACAACGTACTCCAAACAGATTAACCCTAGCAGACCTACTCTGAGACACATACTAATCAGATTGTCAAACACCAAAGATAAAGAGAGAATCCTGATAACAGCAAGAGAAGGTAGTGGTATGGCATGAAGTGCTGAAAGGAAAAAAAAAAACTACCATCCAAGAATTCTTTTTTAAAGGAGGGTGTTATTTTTTAACGTTATTTTAAGAGAAGTTTTAAATTATAGAAAAGTTCCATAAAAAATATAGAGGATTCTCATATAACCGACTCCAACCCCCTCTCATACTTTCCCCTATTAATAACCTCTTACATGAGTGTGGTACATTTGTTACAATTGATGAACAAATATTGAAGCTACTAACTATTGTCAATAACTTACATTATGGTTTTCACTTTGCACCATACAATTTTATAGCTTTTGACAAAATGTATAATGGCCTGTATCCATCATTGCAAAATCATTCAGGACAATTTCAATGTCCTAAAGATGACCTGTTCCATCTATTCTTCCCTCTCCCTCCCTTCAGAACTTATGATAACCACTATTTTTATATCAGTGTTAAGAGTCCTTCTGTTACTAAAACAACAATAAGCATATTTTGTTCCATGATGCATTCCTCCCTTATGTTTGTTCATTCCTCAGTCTTGAGGATGTTGGGATGGCTACATCCCAATTTCCCTAGTGAACTTAGATGCAAAATCCTCAACAATATACTTGCTAATCATATTTAACAACATGTCAAATGAATTATACACCATTATCAAGTAGATTTTATCCCAAGTATGCAAGGATGGTTCAAAATAATAAATTCAATCAATTAATACATCACATTAACAAATCAAAGGAAAAAAACACATAACCACCTCTATCGACACAAAAAAGGCATTGGACAAAATACAGCACATCCTTTTTTGATAAAAACACTTCAAAACATGGGACTAGAAGGAAACTTCCTGAACATAATAAAGGGCATAGATGAAAAGCCCATAGCTAACATCATACTCAATGTTGAAAGTATAAAGGCTTTCCCTTTAAGATATGGAACAAGACAAAGATGCCCAATGTCACCACTCTTATTTAACATTGTAATAAAAATACCTGTTCAACCACTTAAGCAAGAAAAAGAAATAAAAGGCATCCAAATTGTAAAGGAAGAAGTAAATTTTCACTTTTTGCAGATGAAAAAGTAAAGATTATTATTACACTAAAGCTATTACAAGAGAAAAAGAAAGACAGTATATATTAATAAAAGGGTCAATCCACCAAGAAGAAATAACAATCTTAAATATTTATAAGCCTAAAAACAGTGCCCCTAAATACGTGAGTCAAACAGTGGGAAAACTGAAGTAAAAAAAATAGACATATCTAAAGTAATAGTTGGAGACTTCAATACATCACTTTTATCAATAGATAGAACATCTAGACAGAAGATTAATAAGGAAACAGAGAATTTGAATAATATGATAAATGAACTAGACTTAACAGGTATATACAGAACATTTGCACCCAATACAGCAGGATATACTATCTTCTCAAATGTATGTGGATCATTCTCCAAGATATACCACATATTGAACCACAAACAAGACTCCATAAATTTTAAAATAGTGAAAGTATACAAAGCATCTTTTGACCATAATGGAATGAAGCTAGTGTTTTAGTTTGCTAAAGTTGTCAATGCAAAATACCAGAAATGGGTTGGTTTTTATAAAGGGAATTTTTTGTTGTAAAATCTTACAGTTCTGAGGCTGTGAAAATGTCAAGATCAAGGCATTATCAGAGATGCTTTCTCACCAAAGGTCAGTTGCTAGATCCTGGACTCCCACCATATAGTGAGTCAAATTGGTGGCTCTCTGTCTGGGTCTCTGCCTTCTCCTCCAAGTCACCTTCTTCCCAAGCCCATCTGTGTGGCTTGTCTCTTCATCTTTGAGCTTCTCTGTGGGCTTAGGCTTTTGAGGTTCTTTTCCTGTTCCTCTGTGCTCTGCTGATTCCAGCCTCTGGCCCCTTTCTCAGCCTCTCAAGGATTCTCTAGTCCTCTTTTACATGACAGGGTAAAATGGCAGGTCTCTTTATCTGTGTGTTTATGCTTTCACTTCTCACTTTAAATAAGACCCCACCAAGAAGACAGAGACCTAACCTGGGTTATGCCTCACTTACATAGTCCAATCAAAGACCCTAAAGCAACCTAATCAAAAGTGATCTTATCAAGGCCCCTAACAGAATCTAGTTCAATCAAAGGGTCTCACACCCAGAGGAATGGCCTGGTTCCAATAACATGATTTTCTGGGATTCACAAAAGAACTTCAAACTGTCACATCTGGATAGCAAGAATTGGCAGAGAAATGGAAAAGCCAACAATATATGGAAGATAAATAACACACTCTTAAACTGTCAGTGAATCAAAGAAGAAATTTCAAGGGAAAGCAGTAAATATCTTGAGATAAATGAAAGCAAGAACACAACATATTAAAACTTAATGGATGAGTGAAGGCAGTGCTGAGAGGGAAATTTACAGCCCTAAATGTACATATTAAACAATGAGAAAGAGCTAAAATCAAAGACCTAACTGCACACTGGTAGGAACTAAAAAGAAACAGCAAACTAAACCCAAAGCAAGCATAAAGAAAGAAATGGCAAAGATT
>JAQZBX010090984.1:0-12444 GCA_029593785.1 Cabassous unicinctus
CAAATGCACATATATGCATATGTATTTATATATCATTTTACAAAGATTGGTATGTATTGTGAAAAATTTGATTTTTACACACAATTAAAAAAAAAAAAAAATTCACCACCGACCACCAGCTATTGAAGATGTTTCCCTAAATTTTATTCTAGGAGTTTTATGGTTCCTGCTTTTATATTTAGGGCTTTCATCCATTTTGAGTTAATTTTTGTAGATGGTGTGAGATAAGGGTCCTTTTTCTTTCTTTTGGCTATGGATATCCAGTTCTTCTAGCACCATTTGTTGAATAGAGAGTTCTGGTCAAATGGTCAAGTTTGACAGGTTTTTCAAAAATCACTTGACCATAGATGTAAGGGTCTATTTCTGAACCATCAATTCAGTTCCATTGGTCTATGTTTCTATCTTAATTCCAGTACCATGCTGTTTTTACCAATATAACTAGGTAATAACTAGGTAATAAGATTTAGTGTCTGGAACTGACAGTCTTCCAAATTTGCTTTTTCCTTTTTAAGATATTTCTGGCTATTTGGGGTATCTTAACCTTCAAAATAAATTTGATAATTGTGCTTTACATATGTTTAAAAAATTCTAGTGGAATTTTTATTGGGATTACATTAAATCTGTGTATCAATTTGGGTAGAATTTGGGTAGAATCTTGTTTATCCTGAAATTACTGAAATCATTTATTAGCTCTAGCACCTTTGCTGTAGATTTTTCAGGACTTTCTGGATATAGCATCATATCATCTGCAAATAGTGAAAGTTTTACTTTTTCCTTTCCAATTTGGATGCCTTTTATTCTTTATCTTGTCTGATTCTCTAACTAGAACCTGTAGCACTATATTGAACAACAGTGGTAACAGTGGGCATTTTTTCCTATTCCTTATCTCGACGGGAAAGCTTTCACTCTTTCACCACTGAGAGCAATGTTAGCTTTGCGTGTTTCATATATGGCCTTCAGCATGTTGAGAAAGTTTCCTTCAATTCCTACCTTATTTAGTATTTTTATCAAGAAAAGATGCTGTATTTTGTCAAATGCCTTTTCTGTGTCAGTCAATAAGATGTGACTTTTCTTCTTTATTTATTAATGTGGTGTATTACATTGATTGATTGTCTTGTGTTGAAACACCTTTGCATGCCTGGTATAAAACCCACTTTATCATGATGACTGATTCTTTTAATGTGTTGTTGGGCTCAATTACCAATTATTTTGTTGAGGATTTTTGCATTCATCTTCATTAGGGAAATGTGTCTGTAATTTTCTTTTTTCATAATATCTTTATCTGGCTTTGGTATTAGGGTAAATTTTGCTTCATAGAATGAGTTTGGTAGCATTCCTTCTTGTTCAATTTTGTGGAAGAGCTTGAGTAAGATTGCTGTTAAGTCTTCTTTGAATGCTTAATAAAACTCACCCGTAAAACCATCTGGTCCTGAACTTTTCATTTTGGGGAATTGTTTGATGCCTGTTTCAATGTAAACTGCCTTTTAACTTTCTTGATAGTGTTCTTTGATGTTCAAAAAGTTTAAATTTTCATTAAATCCAATTTTTCTTTTTTTTCATTCGATGCTTCAGCTTTTGGTGTTACATCTAAAAACTTTTTGCCAAATCCAAGGTCATGAAGATTTACTTTTATGCTTTCATAATTTTCATAATTTTAGTGCTTAGATTTAGATCTTTGTCCATTATGAGGTGTGTTTTTTTTTTTAACATAATGTGACAAAGGGTCCAACTTCATTGCTTTCATGTGGATATCTAATTTTCCTGGCATATTTGTTGACATGACTCTTCTTTCCTCATTGGAGAGGTTAGCTGCCTTTGTCAAAAATCAATTAACAATAGATGTGTGTATTTATTTTTGGGCTCTAGTTCTCCTTCATTTATCTATAAGTTTATCCTTATGCCAGTATCACACTTTTTTTTTCATTATCATAGCTTTCTTGTAAGTTTTAAAATCCTTACTTGTGGGTTCTCAAAATTTGCTCTTCTTTATCACAATTGTTCTGCTTATTAAGGATCCCTTGCAATTTCACATGAATTTTAAGATCAACGTTTCCATTTCTTCAAAAAGATGCTGTTGGTATTTTGATGTGATTACACTGAATTTGTGCAAATTTTTCTTTGGGTAGCATTGAAATCTTAACAATATTAAGTCTTCTGAACAATAAGCATGGGATATCTTTCAATTTATTGGAGTGCTCTTTAATTTATTTCAGCAATGCTTTGAGTTTTCAGTTCACAATTTTACCACTCATGGTGAAACTTATTTCTATGTATTATATTTGTTTAGATGGTAATGTAAATGGAATTGTTTTCTTAAATTCCTTTTTCTGCTGTTCATTGGTAGTATATAGAAGGAAAACTAATTTATTTACTTTTGTAAAGAAACTTTAGATTACATAAATGTTACATAAAAAAAAAACATAGGTGATTCCCATATGCCCTACTCCCTAACCTTCCCACACTTTCCCACATTAACAACATCCTTCATTAGTGTTGTATGTTGTATGTTTGTACAATTGATGAACACATATTGAAGCATCACCACTAACTGTGGAATATAGTTTATCTTATTGTTTATACTCTGTCCCACACAATTTTGTAAGTTATGAGAAAATATATAATGGCCTGTATCTGTCATTTCAACATCATCCAGGACAATTGCAATGTCCTGAAAATGCCTCCATATTACAACTATTTTTCCCTCTCCCTCCCCTCAGAACCTCCTGTGGCCACTGCCTCCACATCAATGATACAAGTTCTTCCACTGCTAGAAGAACAGCATGTCTATAGTAGAATAATAGTAAGTTTACTTTAGTCTATTGTTCATTTCCCAATCTTGAGGACTTTGGGATGGTGATGCCCACTTTGTCTCCAATTCAGAGGGGGCTTAGATCCCATGGGGCAGATGGATGGAACTACCTCTTGCTTTCAGTTGCAGACTTTCTCTGTTCCTTGGGATGGGCATTGTCCATCATCATCACCTTCTAAGTTGTTATGAGTGAGTCCAATGAACTGGAGAGTACGTGTTGCAGCTCTGCTGAGATTCAGGTCCCAATTGGCACGTGGATGGACCAAAGATTTATGTCTCTTGGACATACAAGTATAGTACTAACCATAAGTGCAAAAAGAAGGGGCAATAGAGCCATTGTAGGGAAACCACAAATGGGGCCAACTCTGTCACACTGGGGAGCATAAGTTCCGAGGTAAGGCCCACTGGCAGGGGGGCAAACTCCTGAGCTATCTGACCTGCCTATAGTGTCTGGGTGTTAGAGACCTCAGGAGTCTTGCAGTTTGAGGCACCATTTACTGTGGCAGTCAGTGTGATCCTGCTGAAACATGTATAAGCCTAACTTCTGGAGTGACCTCCTGACTCACTTTAAATCTCTTAGCCATAAAAACTCATTTGCATTTACCATTTCCCCTTTATGGTCAAGGTCTTTTTCCAGGTACATTGCTAATTGGCACTTGGTAATTATCCCTCAGTACCAGGGAGGCTCATCCCCGAGAGTCATGTCCCATGCTGGGGGGAAGGTAGTGTGTTTATATGCTGATTTTGACTTAGAGAGAGGGAACATTTATGCAACAAAGAGGACCTCAGGAGGTAATTCTTGGGCAACATATAATACTAAGCTAAGCTTCAATTTCAAAAGTAAAGGTTAATAAGTACATTCATCACAACCAAGGGCCCATCAATGGTCCATCCTCCTTCACCAGTCACTGTCCCTGTACTCAGGGGATTCTTGCTGTCCCATTAGAGAATGTAGCAGAACTCCCCAGGATGGGAATTCAATATACTTTTGGGTATTGTGTGGATCTCCACCCATCATGACAATGCCCCATGAACACTTGAACACATTCATGGTCATTGGATTATATTATGATTTACATTTTGAACCATAAACTTTTATAAATTTGATGAAATTTAACATGGCCTGTATCCATCATTGTAAAATCATGTATAACGATTCCAATGCCCCCAAAATGCCCCATGTTCCATCTATTCTATTCTTCCTTCCCCCTCTCCTTCTATAGACCTATGATAACCACTAAGTTTCACTTTTTGAAGAATAAGGTTCATAGTTACTTATAATAATATTGAGGGCTTGACATGTCTGTCTATTTTCTTTTATTAGGCACTGCCTAAGTTCTTGAGAGATTCTTGCCCCTCTATTTGAGAACGTAGCATGACTCCCCAGGACAGGAGTTTAATATTTTCTTGTTTATCCACCCACTGATATAATACACTATGACAAGATGAACACTTACATATTCCAAAGAAGACTGCCCCAGCTGCACCCTTTCCTGTATGTCCCCACACACACACACATCCAACACCCTACTCCAGTAATCCTCCCCTGCCATATTTGCCAAAAGAACATTCCTAACATTGCAAAAACTAATTTTTATTCATTGATCTTGCATTCTGTAATTTTACTCAATTCCTTTATTAGCTGTAATAGTTATTTTTTGTGGATTCCTTAGGATCTTCTATATATACAATCATGTCTTTGAAGAATAAAGCCAATTTTATGTATTCCTTCCCACATCTATTATTTAGTTTTCTTGGTTAATTCCTCTGGTTAGAACTTCCAGTACAATGCTAAATAGAAGTTGTGAAAGTGCATGTCCTTATCTTGTTCATGATATTAGGGGGAAAGATTTCAGGTTTTCACCACTATGTAAGGTATTGGCTGTGGGCTTTTTATAGGTGCCCTTTATCATGTTGAGGAAGTTCCCTTCTATTCCTACTTTGTTGAGTGGTTTTTTTTTTTTTTAAGTCAAGAATGCTACTGGATTTTGTGAAATGTGTGGGGTTTTTTGCATCCATTGAGATAATCATTTTTTCCCTTCATTATATTAATGTGGTATAGTGGGTTGAGTAGTGGTCTCCCTAAAGACTAAAAGAATATGTCCACCTGGAACTTCAAGTATGTGAATTTGTTTTAATAAGGGCCTTTGAAAATGTAAATAAAGATATATAGATAAAAGTCATCCTGAATGAGGGTGGGTGCTAAATATAAATGAATGTCCTTATAAGAGATAGAAAATTAAGACAGATCAGAAGGTGGTGTGATGCTGGAGGTGGAGATTGGAGTGATACAGCTACAAGCCTAACAACAACAAAGCTTTGCAGGAGCCACCAGAAGCTTAGAAAGCAGCATGAAATGTATTTTCCCTCAAAGACTTCAAAAGGTACTAGCCATGGCTGACATCTTAATTTCAGGCTCCTGGCCTCTGAAATTGTAAGAGAATAAATTTCTGTTCTAAGCAACCAAATTTGTGGTAATATGTTACAAAGCCCTAAGAAATGAATGCAGATTTTGGTGCCAAGAAGTGGAGGCTGCTACAACAAGTACCTAAAAGTGTGAAAGTTACTTTGGAATTAGGTAGAGTGTAGACTGGACCATTTTGAGGAGCATGATGGAAAAAGTCTGGATTACCATAAAGATATGGTTGGTAGAAATATGGATGTCAAAGCAATTCTTTTGAGAAGAATTGAAGGAATTTTGAGAAGAATTTTGGATAGAAGGAAGTGAAGAGATGGTAGAAAAAACTTATGTAATCTTAGAGACTACATATGTCATCATGAACAGAATATTGGTAGAAATAAGAACGCTAAAGATATTTCTGGTGAGGCCTCAGAAGGAAATGAGGAACATGTTATTGCAAGCTGGAAAGAAAGTGATCCTTATTATAAAGTGTCAGAAAATTGAGTTGCATTCTTTATTGGGTGGTGGATTGGTTTCCTAGGGTTGCTGTGACAATGTACCACAAACTGGGTGGTTTAAAACAACAGAAAATAATTCACAGTTCCAGAAGCTAGAAGTCTGAAGTCAAGGTGTCAGCAGGGTCATGCTTTTTCTGAAGTATCTGGGGAAGAATCTTTTTTTGTGTCTCTCTAACTTCTGGTGGCTCCCAGGATTTCTTTGTGCTCCTTGGCTGCATCACTCCAATCTCTGCCTCCATCTTCACATTTCCTTCTTCCCAGTGTTTCACCAAATGTCCCTCTCCTTAAAAAGGACAGCAGTCATTTGATTTGATGCCCAAGCTAATCCAGTATAACCTCATCTTAACTTGACTATATTTGCAAAGACCCTATTTCTAAGTAAGTTTCTATTCACATTTTACATTCCCACCAACAATGAACAAGTGTTCCTATTTCTCCACATCCTCTCTAACACTTGCTATTTTCTTATTTTTAAATAGTATCCATTATTGTGGGAGTGAGATGGTATCACATCATGTTTTTGATTTGCAATTCTGATGGATAATGACTTTAAGCATCTTTTCATTTGCTTATTGGCTATTTGTAAATCTTCTTTGGAGATAGACTTCTACTCAAGGTTTTTTTTTCATCATTAAATTGGGTGATGCATCTTTTTGTTGTTGAGTTGTAGAAGTGCTTTACATAATCTTGATATTAAAACCTTATAAGATATAGGATTTCAAATATTTCTGCATTCTTTGCTTGCCTTTTTATTTCCTTGATGAAGTCTATTGAAACACACAAGTTTTTTTTCAATTGTTTCATTCTATTAATTAATTTTTTTGCAGCAAAGATTTTTTTATTTTTAAAGAAATTGTAGATTACATAAATGTTACATTGAAAATATAGGGGATTCCCATATACCCCACCCCCACCTCATCCCAAACTTTCCCACATTAACAACATCTTTCATTAGCGTGGCACATTTGTTACAATTGATGAACACATATTGAAACATTGCTACTAACCTTAGACTATAGTTTACATTATAGTTTACACTTTGCCCCACACAATTTTATAGGTTTTGATAAAATTGTTTGATAGCCAATATCTGTCATTGCAATGGCATGCAGGACAATTCTAATATCTAAAAAATGTCCTCATGTTATACCTATTCTTCCCTATCCCTCCCCTCAGAACCTCTGGTGACCACTGTCTTTATATCAATGATACAAGTTCTTCCACTGCTAGTATAATAATAAGTCTACTTTAGTCCATATTTCATTCTTCCTTTATATTTCTTCATTCCTTACTCTTAAGGATTTGGGCATGGTGATGCCCACTCCGTTTCTGATTGAGAGGGGACTTAGATCCCATGAGGCAGATAGATGGAACGTCTTGCTTGCAGTTATAGATACTCTCTGTTTTGGAGGATGGGCACTGTCCATCATCTTTTTGTTAGTTGTCTTGGGTGAATCCAATGAACTGGAGTGTAGGTGTTGTAACTCTGCTGAGATTCAAGGCTCAACTGGCATATGAACAGACTGAAGACTGAAATCTCTGGGACATGTATTTAACAAGTATAGTGCTAATTATAGGTTCAAATAAAGGGGCAGAAGAGCCATGTGTAGGGAAATTATAAATGAGTCCAAATCTGTTACATTGTAGAGCATATATTCCAAAGTAAGGCCCACGGACAGGGTGTCAAATTTCTGAGATTGTCAGCCCTGCCTATAGTGTCTAGATGTCTCTAGAACACTCAGGAATCCCACTGTTTGAGGCACTGTTTACTGTGGCAGTCAATGAAATCCTGCTGAGATGTGCATAAGCATAACCTCTGGAATGACCTCCAGATTCACTTTGAAATCTCTTAGCTATAAAAACTCATTTGTATTTAATATATCCCCCTTTTGGTCAAGGTTTGTGTCCAGATGCCTTGTTAGTGAGCACTTGGTAATAATCCCTCGGTGCCAAGGAGGCTTATCCTCAGGATTCATGTCCCATGTCCAGGGGAAGGTGGTAAGTTTATATGCTGAGCTTGACTTAAAGAAAGGCTATATTTGAGCAACAAGGAGGCTTTCAGGAGGTAACATTTAGGTAATATATAATACTAGGCTTAATTTCAATTTCACAAGAAAAGGTTCATAAGTGCAATCATCAATATCAAAGGCCTGGCGTAATGGTCTGTCCTCCTTTGCTAGGCACTGCCCATGTACTTGTGGAATTCTTGCCATTCTATTAGAGAATGTAGCAGGACAGCCAAGGATGGAAATTCAATATTCTTCCAGTTATTGTGTGGGTCTCCACCCATTGAAACAATGCCAATGACTACTTGAATATATTCATATGCCTTAGAGGCTTGCCCTTCCCCAAACATCCCCACATTGACACCCTCTACAAGTGATTGATTCTCCCCTCCCACAGTGGTGAGCCTTCTACAATTCAAAACCTCCCCAAAAGTAACGCCAAAAATAAACAGATAAAAATAATAATAAAAATAATAATAATAAATAACAAATAAAATAATAATAGTAATATAATAATATTTTCAGTGTCTTTTATCACCATAAGATCTGTTATCTTTAATGTACAGTGACAAGTTCTTCTGTATGTTCCCCCAGGGTTTTATTTTTTCACTTTATCTTCAAAGAGCTTTAGGTTATAGAAAAGTCACATAAAAAATATAGGGCATTCCCATATACCCAACCCCTCCCCTTATCCCACTCTCCCCTATTAATAACATTTTGTATGTGTATGGTACATTATCACAATTGATGTACAACTATTGAAGCACTGCTACTATCCATGGTCAATGGTTTACATTATGGTTTACAATTTGCACCATACACTTTTATAGGTTTTGACAAAATTTAAAGTGCCCTGTATCCATTATTGCAAGATCATGCAGAACAATTCCAATGCCCTAAAAATGCCCTATGCTCCATCTATTCTATTCTTCCCTCCCCCTTCCCACAGAACCTATGGTAACCACTATGTTTCAATTTTTGAAGAATAAGGTTCATAGTTACATGCAATTATATTGAGGGCTTCACATATTGGTCTGTTTTCTTTTATTAAGCACTGCCTATGTTCTCAAGAGATTTTTGTCCATCTAATTGAGAACATAGCAGGACTCCCCAGGATGGGAGTTTAAAATTTTCTTGTATATTGTGTGGATATCCACCCAGTGAGATAACAAACTGTGACAAGATGAACTCATTCATATTCCATAGAGACATGCCCCAGGTGCACCCTATCCCACATATCCCCCCAACCCTGACGCCTTACACCAGTAACCCTTCCTTGCCATATTTGTTGAAAGAACATTGTCAACATTGTAATTTTAACCACAGGCCTGCAAATCCACAGAGTTCACCTGCTCCTTACTCCAACTCTTCCCCCAGTTCCATGAATAGTCCCATTCAACCCCCCACCTACTCCCTTTCAAAGTCATATCAGTGAGGTCATGTAATATTTGTCCTTCAGTGACTGGTTTACTTCACTCAACATAAGGTCTTCAAGATTCATCTATGTTGTTCCATGTGTCAATACTGCATTCTTTCTTAAAGCTGAGTAATATTCCATTGTATGATTATACCACAATTTGCTTATCCATTCATCTGTTGATGGACATGTGGATTGCTTCCAGCTTTGGGCAATAGTGAATAATGCTGCTATGAACATTAGTGAACATATATCTATTCATGTCCCTCCTTTAAGTTTTTAATTTTGATGAAGTTCCTTTTATCTGTTTTTTCTTTTGTTTCTCATGTTTTTGATGTAAATGTAAAAAATCACTGCCTAACAAAAGCTCCAAAGATCCTGCCCTGTGTTTTCTTGTAGGAGCTTTGTAGTTTTAGTTCTTATATTTAGGCTTTTATTGCATTTTATTTTAAGTTTTGTGTGAGGTGTGGGTATCTACTTTCATTCTGTTGCATATGACTATACAGTCTCCCAGTACTGTTTGTTGAAGAGACATTCTTTACCCACTGAGTGAACTTGGCACCTTTGTTAAAGGTATGAGTGTTTATTTTTGAACTCTCAAATTGATTCGATTTTCTTATATATCTGTCCTTGTTCCAGACTGTTTTGAATATGGCAGCTTTGTAATAAGTTTTAAAATCAGGAAATATGAGTCCTTCAGCTTGTCCTTTTTCAAGATGGTTTGGCTATTCAGGGCTGCTTACTCTTCCATATGAATTTGAAGATTGTTTTTTTTTCCATTTCTGCAAAGAAGTCTGTTGGAATTTTCACTGAAATTACATTGAATCTGTATACAGCTTTGGGAAGAATTGACATTTTAACAGTATTTAGTCTTCCAATACATGGACACAGAATGTCCTTCCATTTATTTAAGTCTTTGTAACTTCTTTCAGCAATATTTTATAGTTTTTCATGTACAAGTATCTTACATCCTTGATTAAATCTATTCCTATATATTTGATTATTTTACCTGCCAGAATTTTTCCCTTGATTTCTTCTTTGAATTGCTCATTTCTCATGTATAGAAACAACATTGATTTTTGCTTTGATTTTAACCCCTACAATTTTCTGAAATTGTTTATTAGCTCTAGTAGCTTTGTTATGGGTATTTCAAGATATTTCAGAATTCTCTATGTGTAGGATCATGTCCTTTGCAAATAGGGAGAGTTTTACTTCTTCCTTTCAAATTTGGATGCTTTTATTTCCTTTTCTTGCATAATTGCTCTGGCTAGAGCGTTCAGTGCTACGTTCAATAACAATGGTGACAGTGGACATCCTTGGCCTGTTGCTGATCTTAGGGGAAGGTTTTTAATCTGAGCCATTGATTATAATGTTAGCTTGGGTCCTTGTCATGTTAAAGACAAATAAAAGAAAGTTTTATTCCTAGTATTTTTATCAGGAAGAAATGCTGAATTTTGTCAAATGCCTTTCCTGCACCAATTGAAATCACTATGTTGGTTTTTCCCTTTGTTTTGTTAATGCAGTGTATTATATTAATTGATTTTCTTATTTTGAACCACGCTTACATACCTGGGATATATCTCACTTGTTTTCATATAGTGTTCTTTTAATGTGCTTTTTGATTCTGTTTGTTAGTATTTTGTTGAAGATTTTTCACATCTATATTCATGAGGGTTATTGGTTTAGAATTTTCTTTTCTTGTGGCACCTTTATCTGGCTTTGGTATTAGGGTCATGCTGACCTCATAGAAAGCATTAGGAAGTGTCCCTCCTGACTCAATTTTTTGGAAGAGTTTATGAACTATTGGTGTTAATTCTTCATTAACAGTTTGGGAAAATTCACCAGTAAAGATGTCTGATCTTGAGTTTTTCTTTTTGTGAGTTTTTTAATTACTGATTCAATCTCTTTACTTGCTATTGGTCTGTTAAGACCTTCTAGTTCTTCTTCAGTCAGTGTAGGTAGTTAGCATCCTTCTAGGAATTGTCCGTTTCTTCTTGGTTATCTAATTTGTTGACATACAGTAGTTCATAGTATCCTTTTATTATCCTTTGTATATCTGTGGGATTGGTAGTAATGTCAACCATTTCATCTCTGATTTTAATTATCTATGTCTTTTTTCCTTTTTCAGTCCAGCTAAAGGTTTGTCAGTGGTTTTGATTTTTTTAAAGAACAAATTTTGCTTCTGTTCATTCTATTGTTTTTCCGTCTATTTTATTTACTTCTGCTCTAGCATATGTTACTTCCTCCCCCTGCTCACTTTGGTTTTGTTTGCTGTTCTTTTTCTAGATACTCCAGTTGTGTGGCTAGGTCACTGATTTGAGCTCTTTCTTATTTTTCAGTGTAAGCATTTAAGGCTACAAATTTCCCTCTGAGCCCTGCCTTTACTGTGACCAATAAGATTGCATGTGTGTGAGATTTTTCTGAAAGTTTTTTATTTAAACCATGATAAAGTCTAAAAACACAGTCCCTAATCAGAAAATAGGAATCTTAAAAAACAACTCTTTTCCATAACCGTAAGTTTTTTGATACCTGTTCCATGTATTTTTTAAAATATCACATTTAAACATACATATTATTCAAATCTGAGCATGAAGATGAGCACAGACATTGCATAAACATAAAATATATGCCACTGCACACAACAGACTTATTTTCCTATACACTGTTATGTCTGTATAAGCAAGTTTGATAGTCATTTTCTTTTCCTACATTAAAGTACAAATCTTGAAAAACATGTAATTCTTAGGACATTTTACACTTAATTTTGCATTAGTAACAACAACAAAAAAATCCTGCAAATATACTCCTTAACCCCTACCAGCTTGTTAGTCAAATGTAAAACTGGTAATGCAGGAAATGACTCAAACTCACCATTAACTCTTACATTGCCTGATATACCATTTCAGGATCTTTTTCTTTATGGAAGTAACCAGATTTCATGATGGTGAGGTAAGCAAATTTTTACTTTAAAAATAAACATAAGACTCAGATTTCAAGAATTCAATTCCTACACAACCCATTTACAGTATTTCAACCAGATAGCCTACAAGTTTATTACGTCATCATGAGAGTGTCATCTTTCCCTTTTTTTCAATTCCCCTCATATCTGGGATATGAGTTCCCAGGTGCTATTTGCAATTATGAAGAGTGCCTCCCCACTTGTGAAGCCCAGGCTCACTCCAGAGCATTCTTTCTCTTCAGACTGCAGAATGTGTTTCATAGCCGAGGACATGTTCTTTCCATCTCCCTGCCCCTGAAAAAAAAAATAAAAAGATTCTAGCTATTAAAAAAAA
>JAQZBX010090985.1:0-12443 GCA_029593785.1 Cabassous unicinctus
TTCCAATTCCATTACAGCACCCCCTACAGTAATATCTGGACTGCAGAGAAGAGCAACCAAAGAACTCTTCAGAGAAGATGGAGTTAGTCTTACAAATTTATTCCTCACAGTCCTGGTTAAAGGTGTGTTCTCTGGACATTCCTGGGGTGGGTGGGCAGGTCTCAAATGGTAAATCCATTGTAGCATTCCAATCTCTCTAAGCCTCTGTATCCCCTCATCTACTGTATACCATGACAAATCAGAGAACTCAATATTAGACATGCTAGGCCATCGTTTGGTACATGCTTCAGTCAGCCGCCGAAACAAACATTTAGAGCCCTTTCTAACCCATAGAGCTAAAGCACTGAATCCAGAATTTCTGCTTAGTGAGCCCATATCAATAAATTCAGCCTGATCCAACTTTATATTCTTTCCAGCATTTTCCCATACCCTTAGTATCCATTCCCAAAAATATTCCCCTGATTTCTGTCTATATAAGTTGGAAAACGGTTGCAGTTCTTTCAGAGTATAGCATACTTCCTCATGGGTCACACTTTGTATTTCAGCTTTGGGGGCTTGTTGTGATTTTATCATAGTAATGGGTCTCAAAGACAAGCGTGGTTGGGAAGTGTGTAAGGAGAAGGCTTTGAGATGTCTTGCAGGCTACTTACCTGAGGGCATTTTTTGCATTTTCTTCTGGTGAGACAGGATTATTCTCTTCAGGCAGGAGTTGGAAAACAGATTCCTCAGGCCAGACTGGAAGTTGGGCAGTGCATACTTGAGATTGCCTAGTACTAGCCTTGTGGCTGGAAGGAAGTCCAGACTCCCTGGGGCAGGCTGGAGGCTGGATGATACAAGGTTGACAAGGTGTGGTCTCCACAGGGCAGGCCATCTCAGGTTTATCTGGTAAAGTCTCAGGAGAATTTAGGGTTCCAATGTCCTCACCAATATTATCATCATCCCATATGTCTCCATCCCAATCCTCGGGGATCCACTCCCTTCCAATCAATGCCTTCACTTTAATTGCAGAAACCCTATGAGGTTGGGATTTTAGTTTCCTCTGTAATTCTGCTATTCATACAATGAGTGTCTGGGTTTGATTCTCAGATATCTCAAGTCTGTGGCTACAGGAGTCAAGATTTTCTTTCAAGGCGCATGTAGAAACTTTCATATCATCCATGTGGCATTTAAGTTTCAAAATTGAAGACTTTAGCTCATCTCTTTCTTTTGTAACTGTATCCAGAGTATCTAGGAGGAGCCAGCCAACATCATTATGTTTTTTCACTCCACAAAATTCTGCTAAGGTGTTGAAAACACTCTCACTCAGATCCTTGCTTCTTATAAGCGTGGAAGTACGGGAATCCAATTATCCTATTTTTTGTATCTGTATTGCCAGCTCATGCCATGGACTGTTAGCAACCTCATTACTGGAAAGGGACTCATTAGTTCCCTTGCGACCAATTAGAGTAGAGAGCCAAATACAAAACTCCCAAAACCACCCTTGACATCTCATGTCTAAAACTCTATTCCTCAAGAACCACTCCCGGTACCAAGTGTATTAGTCTGTGTTCTCTCAGAAAACAGAACAAGAGGAGATATCTGTCAATAATATGAGATTTTAAAAGAGTCTCTCATGCAACCGTGGGGATGCACAAATCCAGGCTCCACAGGCAGGCTGCAAACCAGTGGCTCCAATGAAAGTCCAACGAAGGGTCATTGATGAGTTTCTGGGAAGAGTTGCCTGTGCAACGATGAGCTGGGAAATTCTCTCTGAATGCTTAAATCACTTCCCCTTTTAAGTCAATCAACTGATTGAATAAAAGCGCCACCCATTGATGATGTAATCTCCCTGATTGATACAGATGTAATCAGCCATCAATGCAGTAAACTCATTGGTGATTGAAGTACATAAATGCTCTTGTATTACAATTAGCCTATTGCTTGTTGGAACAAACACCTAGACACTATTACCTGGTCGAGTTGACACATTAGCCTCACCATTACACCCTGTATTCACATACAAAGAATATCAAAAGTCTTCTTTACTATGCCAAAACAGCAGCTTCTTCACTTTTGAAATCTAAGTAAGATTCTTGTTTCTTCTACTGCTATACACGTGTTTTCACTTACAATCAATTTGAAAACATTGCTTTTCCCTAATGCTGGATGAATGCAGTGAGTTCTTTGGTTTAGAAAACCAAAAAAAGAAACTTGTTTCATTGGCTTCTTTGCATATGCATTCACTTATAATTAACTTGAAGACACTGGTTTCAAAAATCTTTCTGTGATTTCAGTAGTTACTTAAACTTTGAAATGTAAGAAATATTCTTATTTGTTTGTATGCTATGCACTAGCTTTCACTCACATGTGAACACACGGCTTTTGCAAAAAGCTAAGCCAATGCTTTGGTTTCTTTGCTTTAAAACCTAAATAAGTTTTATGTTTTATTGGTTGAGATGCATGTGATTTTACTTAAAATTATCTTCAAAACACTGGTTTTACATAACGTGCTGTGAATGCAGGTGATAATTCAACTTTGAAAATTAAGTAAGATACTTCTTTGTTTGGCTGCTCTGCCCTTGCTTTCACTCGTTATCAATATAAAAACACTGCTTTTCCCAAATGCTATGCCACAGCACTGGTTTCTTCAGTTTTCCAAACAAATTGATATACTCATTACATTGGCAGCTATTCCCTTGTTTTCACTTACAATGAATGTCAAAACACAGCTTTTACTATGCCAAAACTTCAGTTCCTTTGCTTTTGAAATCTAAGTAAGATTCATGTTTCTTACTCTGATATGCACGTGTTTTCACTTACAATCAACTTGAAATCACTGTTTTCCATAATGCTGGCTGAATGCAGTGAGTTCTTTATTTTAGAAAAAGAGAAAAACTTCTTTCATTGGCTGCTTTGCATTTGTATTCACTTATAATCAACTTCAAGACACTGTTTCCACCTACCTCTCTGTGAATGCTGTAGGTGCTTCAATTTTGAAAGACAAGTAAGATTCTTGTTTGTTTGGGTGCTATGCACTTGCTTTCACTCATATGTCTACACATGGTTTTTATCTAATGCTAAGCCAATGCAGTGGTTTAGTGTTAGGGTTAGGGTTACGGTTAGGGTTAACCATAGTATTAGATTATGATTGTGATTCTGGTTATGGTTATGGTTATGGTTATAGTTATGGTTATGGTTATGGTAAGAGTTAGGGTTAGGGTTAGGGTTAGGGTGTGTGTTAGGGTTAGGGTTATGGTTAAGGTTAGTGTTAATTTGGGGTTAGGGTTAGGGTTAGGGTTTAGGTTAGGTTATTGTTAGGTTTTAGCATTAGGACTAGGGTTAGTATTAGGCTTAGGGTTTGAGTAAGGGTTAGGATCGTGTAAGGGTTTGGGTTGAGGTTAGATTTGCTTAGGATTAGGGTAAAGTTAAGGGTTAGGTTACGGTTAGGTTTAGGGTTAATTATAGATTTAGGATTAGGGTTAGGTTTAGGTTAATGTTAGGGTGACGTTAGGGTTAAGATTTGGGTTAGGGTTGGGTTTAGGATTTAGGGTTAGGGTTAGGGTTAGGTTTAGGGTTAGATTAGGGTTAGGGTTAGGAATAGGGTTAGGGATTATCCTTAGTGTTAGGGTTATGATTAGTGTTAGGTTTAGGGTTTGTTTGGCTGCTATGCACTTGCTTTCAATCACATGTGAACACACTGCTTTTACATAATGCTAACCCAATGCAGTGGTTTAGTGTTAGGGTTAGTGTTATGGATAGGTTTGGTGTTAGGGTTAGTCTGGGGTTAGGGTTTGTGTTTGGGTTATGTTTTGTGTTATGTTTAGGGTTAGGTTTAGGGTTAGAGTTAGGTTAGTGTTAGACATAGGGTTGGGATAGGGTTAGGATTAGGGTTAGGTAAATCTTTGGGTGAGATTAGGTTTAGGGTTAGGGTTAGGGTTAGGGTTAGGATTGAGTTAGTGTAAGGTTTAGGGTTAGGGTAAGTGTTATGGTTAGGTTTAGTTTTAGGTTTAGGGTTAGGGTTTTATGTTAGGGTTAGGGTTAGGGTAAGTGTTATGGTTAGGTTTAGCTTTAGGGTTAGGGTTAGTGGTAGGGGTAGGGTTTGGCTGCTATGCACTTGCTTTCACTCACATATGAGCACATGGCTTTTACCTAATGCTAAGACAATGCAGTGATTTACGGTCATCGTTAGTGTTTTGGTTAAGATTAGTGTTGGTGTTAGGTTAGTGTTAGGATTAGGGTTAGGGTTAGAGATAGTGTTTGTGTTAGGGTTTGTGGTAGGTTTATGGTTGGTGTTAAGATTAGGGTTAGTTTAAGGTTTGGTTTAGGGTTAGGGTTAGGTTTAGGTTTAGGGTTAGGGTTAGGTTGCGGTTAGGTTTAGAGTTAGGTTTTGTTTTGGATTTTCTTTAATTATAGGGATCAGTTAGGGTTAGGGTTAGGGTTAGGTTGTGGTTTAGGTTTTATGGTTATGGTTAGGGTTAGGGTTAAGGTTAGATTTGTTTAGGCTTAGGTAAATGTTAAGGTAATGTTTAGGGTTACTATTTGTTTGGCTGCTATGCACTTTCTTTCACTCACATATGAACATACAGCTTTTACATAATGTTAAGGCAATGCAGTGGTTTTCAGTTAGGGGTAGGGTTAGGGTTAGTGTTATGGATAGGGTTAGGTTTAGGGTTAAATTAAGTTTAGATATAGGGTTTGGGTTACATTTAGGGTTAGGGTTAGGTTTAGGTTTATGGTTAGGGTTAGGATTAGGGTTTGTTTAGGGTTAGGTTAAGGTTTTGGGTTAGGTTTCGGTTTAGGGTTAGGTTTAGGGATTAAGGTTAGGGTCCATCTAAGATTTAGGGTTAGTGTTAGGTTTAGGTTTAGGGTTAGGGTTATGGTTAGGGTTATGCCAGGTTTAGGATTAGGTTTAGGGTTTTGTTTAGGGTTAGTGTTAGGTTTAGTGTTTGGGTTAGGGTTTAGTTAGGGATAGCGTTTTTTGTTAGGGTAAGGTTAGGGTTAGAGTTAGATTTATGGTTAGGGTTAGATTTAGGGTTAAGTTGGGTTACAGTTCAGGTTAGGGTAAGTGTTATGGTTAGTGTTAGGTTTTAGGGATAGGATAGGTTTAAGTTTGGGAGAAAGTTAAGGTTTATGGTTAGCATTAGGTTCAGAGTTTACATTAGGGTTTAGGGTTAGGGTTAGGGTTAGGGATGGGGTTAGGGTTAGTGTTAAGTTTACGGTTAGCATTAGGGTTAGGGTTAGGGTTAGGGTTTGTTTTACCGCTATGCACTTACTTTGACTCACATGTATACACACAGCTTTTACCTAATTTTAAGCCAATGCAGTGTTTTCTTCACTTTACAAACCTAATAAAATTTGTGTTTTATTAGCTGCTATGCTTGTGATTTCACTTAAAAACATCTTCAGACTACTGGTTTTACCTAACATGCTGTGAATACAGGAGTTAATTCAACTTTGAAAGTTAAGTAAGATACTTGTTTCTTTGGCTGCTTTGCGCTTGATTTCACTCATTATCAATGTTAAAACACTGCTTTTCCCTAATGCTTGGCCAAAGCAATGTCTTCTTAAGTTTTCCAAATTAAGCGATATACTCATTACATTGGCAAGTATGCCCTATTGTTCACCTACAACAAATGTCAAAACACTTCTTTCACTATGCCAAAGCTGCAGTTTCTTCCCTTTTGAAATCTAAGTAAGATTCTTGTTTCTTACACTGCTATGCACGTGTTTTCCCTTACAATCAACTTGAAAACACTGCTTTTCCCTAACGCTGGCTGAATGGAGTTCTTTTATTAAGAAAACAAAAAAAATTGTTTCATAGGATGCTTTGTATGTGTCACTTACAATCATCTTTAAGAAACTGGTTTCAACTAACTCTGTGAATGCAGTAGTTACTTCTAGTTTGGAAGGTAAATAAGACTATTGTTTGTTTGGCTGCTATGCCCTTGCTTTCACACATATGTCAAGAAACGGCTTTTACCTAATGTTAAGCCAATGCAGTGGTTTAGGTTCAGGGTTAGAGTTAGGGTTAGGGTTAGGGTAAGGTTTAAGGTTATGGTTATGGTTAGGTTAACGTTAGGGTTTAGGTTTATGATTAGGATTAATGTTAGTGTTAGTGGTGTTAGGGTTAGGTTAGGGTTAGATTAGGTTTAGGGTTGGGTTAGGTTTAGGGTTAGATTTAGGGTGAGGTAAGGGTTAGAATTAGTTTTAGGATTAGGGTTAGTGTTTTCGTTAGGGTTAGAGTTAGGGTTTGGATTCGGGTTAGATTAAGGTTAGGGTTAGGGTTACGGTTAGGGTTAGGATTAGGGATAGGGTTTGGGTTTGGTAAAGGTGAGTGTTATGGTTAGGTGTAGGGTTTGTTTCGCTGCCATGAACTTGCTTTACTCACATGTGAACACATGGCTTTTACCTAATTCTAAGCCATTGCTGTGGTTTAGGGTTAGGGTTAAGGTTAGGGTTCGGGTTGGGTTAGGGTTAGGTTAGGGTTAGGGATTTGGGTAAGGGTAAGGTTTAAGGTTAGGTTTAGGGTAAGTGTTAGGTTAAGGGTTAGGGTTTGGTTTAGAGTTAAGTTACGGTTAGAGTTAGGGGTAGGATTAGGTTTAGGTTTAGGGTTATGGTTAGGTTATTGTTAGGGTGAGGTTAGGGTTAGGGTTTGGCTTAGGGTTAGGGTTAGGTTTAGGGCTTAGTGTTAGTGTTAGGGTTAGATTTGTGTTAAGGTTAGGTTTAGGGTTAGGGTTTATCATTTAGTTTAGGGTTATGGTTAGTGTGAGGCTTAAGGCTTGTTTGTCTGCTATGCACTTGTTTTCAGACACATGCAAACACGTGGCTTTTACATAATGCAAAGCCAATGCAGTGGTTTAGGGTTAGGGTTAGGTTAGGTTTAGGTTAATGTTAGGTTTAGGTTAGGGTTAGGGTTTTGGGTTCATGTTATGGTTCATGTTAGGTTTAGGGTTCGGGTTATGGTCAGAGATAGGTTAGGGTTAGACTTAGTGTTAGTGTTAGGGTTAGGGTTAGGATTAGGGTTAGGCAAAGATTAGGATGAGATTTGTTGTATGGTTAGGGTTAGAGTTAGTATTGGGTTAGGGTAAGGGTTAGGGTTTTGTGTTAGGTTTAAGGGAAGGGTTATGGTTAGGTTTAGGGTTAGGGTTAGGTTTAGGTTTTGTGTTAGGTTTAGGTTTAGGGTTAGTGTTAGGTTAAGGGTTAGGGTTAGTGTTAGTGTGAGTTTAGGGTTAGAATTAAGGTTAGGGTTAGGTTTAGGGTTAGGGTTAGGGTAAGGGTTTTGGTTAGGGTTATGGTTAGGGTTAGGGTTAGGGATAGGTTAGGGTTAGGATTAGGCTTAGAATTAGGGTTTGGATTAGGGTTAGGGTTAGGGTTAGTGTTTGGGGTTTGGGTTAGGGTTATGGTTAGCTTTAGACTTAGGTTTTGTTTAGGAGTATTCTTAGGGTTAGGGTAAGTTTTGGGGTTTACATTAAGTGTTAGGTTTAGGGTTAGGTTAAAGTAAGGATTTTCATTTAGGGTTTGGTTTAGGGTAATGTTTAGTGTTAGGTTTATGGTTAGGGTTAGATTTATTGTTAGGTTTATGGTTAAGTTTAGTTTTGGGTGAGTTTAGGCTTACATTTAGGGTTATGGTTAGAGTTAGGTTTAGCGTTAGGGTTAGGTTAGTGGTAGGGTTTTTGGTCCCAGTCAGGGTTAGTGTTAGGTTTAGGGTTATGGTTAGGGTTAGCGTTAATTTAGGGTTAGAGTTATGTTTAGGGTTAGTGTTAGATTTAAGGTTAGCTAAAGTTTTGGGTGAGATTAGTGTTAGTGTTAGGGTAAGGGTTAGTGTGAGGATTGGGTTAGGGCAAGGTTTAGGGTTTTGGGTAAGTGTTGGGTAATGGTTAGGGTTAGGTTTAGGATTAGGTTTAAGGTTAGAATTTTGGGTTAGGGTTATGCTTAGGGTTAGTCTTAGTGTTAACTTTAGAGTTAGGGTTAGAGTTTGGGTGAGGTTAACTTTAGAGTTAGGGTTAGCTTTAGGTTTAGGGTTTGGGTTAGTGTTAGTGTTAGGGTGAGAATTTACCATTATGGCTATGATAAGGTTTAGGGTTAGAGCTTGATTGGCTGCTATGTAATTGCTTTCACTCACATGTGAAAAGACTGCTTTTATTTAATGCTAAGCCAATGCAGTGGCTTTGGGTTAAAGTTAGAATTAGGGATAGGGTTAGGGTTAGGGTCAGGGTGAGATTAAGATGAGGGTTAGGTTTGGGTTTAGGGTTACTTTAGGGTTAGGATTAGGTTTAGGGTTAGAGTTAGTGTTTGGGTTAAATTTAGGGTTAAGGTTTGGGGTTAGGGTTAGGTTAGGGTTAGGGTTAGGGTTAGGGTTAATGTTAGGGTTAGGGTTAGATTAGATTTAGGGTTAAGTTTAGGGTTAGGTTTAATTTTGAGTTCAGGGTTAGGGCTATCTTAGAGTTAGGATTAGGGTTAGGTTAAGGGTTTGCGTTTAGGATTTGTGTTATGGTTAGTTTAGGCTTAGGTTTTTGGGTTAGGGTTAGGTTTAGTGTTAGGATTAGGGTTTGGGTTAGGGTTTGGGTTAGAGTTAGGGTTAGTGTTAGGGCTAGTGTTAGGTTTAGCATAGGGTTAGGTTATGGTTATGATGAGTTTAGGGTTAGAGTTAAGGTTATGGTGAGGGGTACGGTTAGGGTTGGGATTTGGGATAGGGTAAGGTTAAGTTAAGGAAGAATTTAAGTATACTCTTAGGTTAGCGTTAGTGTTAGGATTATGGTTAGGTTAGAGTTAGGTTGAGGGTTTGGGTTATGGTTAAATTTATGGATAAGTTTAGGTTAGGGTTAGGGTTAGGGTTAGTGTGAGGTTTAGGGTTATGTTTACGTTTAGGGTTAGGTTAGTTTGAGAGTTAGGGTTAGGGTTAAGGTTAGAGATAGGGTTAGATTAAGGTAAGGATGAGGTTAGTTTTAGGGTTAGGGTTAGCATTAAGCATAGGGTTTGGGTTAGGTTTATTGTTAATGTTAGGGTTAAGGTTAGGATTAGGGTTACGGTTATCTTTATGCTTATGGTTAGGATAATTGTTAAGTTTAGGGTTATGGTTTGTTTGACTGTTATGCACTTATTTTCACTCAAATGTATACACATGGCTTTTACCTAATTTTAAGCCAATGCAGTGGTTTCTTCACTTTAGAAACCTAAATATGATTTGTGTTTAATTGGCTGCCATGCTTGCCAATTCACTTAAAATTATCTTCAAAACACTGGTTTTACCTAACACACTCTGAATGCAGAAGTTAATTCAACTTTGAATGTTAAATATGATACTTGTTTGTCTGTTATGCGCTTGTTTTCACTCATTATCACTGCTTTTCCCTAATGCTATGCCACAGCAATGGTTTCTTCAGTTTTCCAAATTAAGGAATATACTCATTACATTGGCAGCTGTACCCATATTTTCACTTACAACGAATATCAGCACGCTACTTTTACTATGTTAAAGCTGCAGTTACTTCACTTTTGAAATCTATGTAAGATTCTTGTTTTTTACACTGCTATGCACGTGTTTTCACTTACAAACAACTTGAAAACACTGCATTTCCCTAATGCTGGCTGAATGCAGTGAGTTCTTTCGTTTCAAAAATCAAAAAAGAAACTTGTTTCATTGGCTGCTTTGCATGTGTATACACTTACCTTCAGCTTTAAGACAAGGGTTTAAACATATTCTCTGTGAATGCAGTAGTTACTTCAAGTTTGAAAGTTAAATAAGATTATTGTTTGTTTGCCTGCTATGCAGTTGCTTTCACTCATATGTGAACTCATGGCTCTTTGCTAATGCTAAGCCAATGCATTGGTTTTGGGTCAGGGTTAGGGATAGGGTTACGGTTACGGTTAGGATTAGGATTAGGGTTATAGCTTGTTATGTTTAGGATTAAGGGTTAGGGTTAGGGATATTGTTAGGGTTAGTTTTGGGTTAGATTAGGGTTAGGATTAGGATTAGGGTTATGTTTAGGATGTGGTTACGGTTATGATTAGGTTCAGGGGTAGGGTTAGATTAGGGTTAGAGTTATGGTTAGGCATAGGTTTAGGTTTGGGATTATGCAATGTTTAGGGTTAGGGTTAGGATTAGGGTTAGGGTTAGGGTAAGTGGTAGGGTTTGTTTGGCTGCTATGCACTTGCTTTCACTCATATATTAACATGCAGATTATACCTGATGATAAACCAATGCTCTGGTTAAGGTTCAGTTTTAGGGTTAGAGTTTGGGTTAGGGTTACGGTTAGGGTTAGGCTTGAGTTAGGTTTTTGGGTTAGGGTTAGGGTTAAGCTTAAGTTTAGGGCTAGTGTTACTTTTAGGTTTAGAGTTAGGGTTAGATTTAGGTTAGGGTTAGAGTTAGGTTTAGCAATTGGTTTAGGGTTAGCATTAGGTTTAGTCTTATGGTTAGGGTTAGAGTTTAGGTTGAGGGTTATGTTTAGTTTTAGGGATAGGGTTATATTAGGGTTAGGGTAAGGGTTAGGGTTAGGATTAACTTTAGGGAGAAGTTAGGGTTAGGATAAAATTTACGATTTGGGTTAGGATTCGGGTTAGGTTTAGGGTTTGTGTTTAGTGTCTGCATTAGGGTTAGGTTAGGGTTTTGGTTTTCAGGTGTGTTAGGGTTAGGTTTAGTTTAAGGTTTAGGGTTAGTGTTAAGGTTAAGTTTAGGTTGGCATTAGAGTTAGAGTTAGGGCTAAGGTTAGGGTTAGGGTTAGGGAGAGGGTTATGGATAGGGTAAGGTTAAGTTTAGGATGAGGTTAGGATTACTGTTAAGTTAGAGTTAAGGTTACATTTAGGGTTAGGGTTAGGGTTAAGTTATGGTTAGCATAAGGGGTAGGGTTTGGTTAAGTGTTAGCTATATGGATAGCTTAAGGTTAAGTTTTGGGGTTGGGGTTAGTGTTAGAGTTTGATTGGCTGCTTTGCACTTGCTTTCACTCGCATGTTTATACACGGCTTTTCCCTTATGATAAGCCAATGCTGAGGTTTAGGTTTAAATTTAGGTTTAGGGTTAAGTTTAGGGTTAGCTTTAGATTAGGGTTAGGTTTAGGGTTCGTTTAGGGTTATGGTTTTGGGTTAGGGTGACAGTCTAGTTCAGAGTGAGTGCTAGGTTTACGGTTAGTGTTAGGGCTAAGTTAGGCTTACAATTAGCTTTAGGATTTAGGTTAGATTAGGGTTAGGGTTAGGGGTAGGTTAGTGTTAAGATTAGGGTTAGGGTAAGGATTAGGTTTAGGATTTGTTTTTAGGGTAGGGTTATGGTTATGGTTTGGGTTAGGGTTTGTTTGGCTCCTATGCTCTTGCTTTCACTCACGTGTGAACACACGGCTTTAACCTAATGTTATTCAAATGCAGTGGTTTAGGTTTGGTGTTAAGTTTAGGGTTAGGTTTATGGTTAGTGCAAGGGTTAGAGTTAGATTCGGGTTAGGGTTAAGGTTACAGTTATGATTAGGTTAGTGTAAGTGTTAGCATTATGGTTAAGAAAAGTTTAGGTTTGCCATTAGGGTTAAGTTTAGGGTTAGAGCTAGGGTTTAGATTTAGTGTTAGGGTAAGGGTTAGGATTTGGGTTAGGGTAACTGTGAGGGTGAAGTTTAGGGTTAAGTTTAGGATTAGTGTTAGATTAGGATTAGGGTTAGGGTTACTATGTGGTTTAGGGCTAGGATTAGGTTTAGGGTTATGTTTAGTGTTTAGGTTAGTGTTATGTTAAGGGTTAGGGTTAGATTAGGGTTGGCATTATGGTATGTGCTGTGATTTTTTAGGTTTAAAGTTAGGGTTAGGTTTAGGCAAGGGTTTGGGTTTAGTGCTGTGGTTAAGGTTAGGGATATGTTTAGGGTTGGGTTTAGTTTTAGGTTAGCATTAGGCTTAGAGTTAGGGTAAAGTTTCAGTTAGAGTTAGGGATAGGGTTAGGGTTATGGTTAGGGTTAGGGTTAGGGTTAGGGTTGGGTTTAGGGTTAGGGTTAAGTTTAGGATGAGGGTTAGGTTAGGGTTAGTGTGTGTTTGGCTGCTATGCACTTGCTTTCATTCACATGTGAACACTCAGCTTTTACATAATGTTAGCCAATGCAATGGTTTCTTTGCTTTACAAATCTAATTTAGATTTGTGTTTTATTGGCTGCTATGCATGTGATTTCACTTAAAATCATCTTCAAAACACTGGTTTTACCTAACACGCTGAGAATGCAGGAGTCAATTGAACTTTGAAAGTTAAGTTAGATACTTGTTGTTTGGCTGCTTTCTGCTTGCTTTTACTCATTATCAATGTAAAAACACTGCTTATCCCTAGTGCTATTCCAAAGCACCGGTTTCTTTAGTTTTCCAAATTGAGCGATATACTCATTACATTTGCAGGTATGCCCTTGTTTTCACTTAAAATGAATGTCAAAACACTGCTTTGACTATGCCAAACCTGCAGTTTCTACACCTTTGAAATCTAAGTAAGATTCTTTTTTTTAATTTTTTTTAAG
>JAQZBX010090986.1:0-12446 GCA_029593785.1 Cabassous unicinctus
AAATGAGAGGATTAAAAATATTTCCCTCAGTGATAAGAGTGTTACAATAGATGCCATCATGGTTTGAGGTGCTGATCAAGGTGGGCAATGCATTTGAAAATGAGTTTCTGAGGCCATGCATTCAGCAATGACTGTGTTGCAACTCCCAGCTTAACTCTGCTAACGTATATTGGATTTGACTTAGCCCATTAGTGTCCTTAACAAGGTCATGGAATCTGGGCTCCTGATGCTCAAACTTATCCTCACCCATAGTCAGATCATGACATAATTGCTTGAGGAAATATGTCCAATGGGTGATTCTCTGACAACTAGGCATCATTGCCACCATAGGCACGCCTTCTATAAGTTGGGAAGCTTAACCTTTTTCAGGGCCATAAGTTAGAAGATACATAGTCTCAGTTCTTTGTTCTATATACATTCAAACTAATTCTATCTCTTTCTCGTTTATTACTTGATGGAGTTTCATTCAAAGGCCACAACTACTGACAGTAAGCAGATCACTTTGGAATGTAGAAGACACCCCAGAATGTAGGAGTTAAGAGCCGAGTCTCAAGATAATGAGATGGGATCTTATAGTAGCTGGGTGGGGAAACATCCTGAGCTTCTATTGAGTACTTTGGATGATAAATAAGATTTACAATGTCTGTGAATTGCAGGAATGAAAAGAGGAACTGAGCCATTGACCTTTAAGACTTGTTGATTTCAGTAAGATGTAACTGTCAAGTATCTATTGCCCTTGCACATGCTCACATGTTTTTTCTTTGTTCTAAAGCAAAAATAAAAGCCACACTTTATGATGTGGCTGGGCTCTTCTCTCCATATCGGACGGAGAGACCCCTGATCCCAGTTTGTTCTTCTCTTTGTCTCTTTCTTTCTTATCTGCGGCACCGTTTTCACTGACCCAGTTCCCGACTGCCAACAATGACTTACTCCTCAGGAACAACGGATGTCTCCAGTCCCATAGTGTTTTGTCCTTCCTCGTTCTTTCATACCAGATTTACATCAATAATTTAAACTGTTTCTTCACCTAATTTCTATATCTTATGTCACCACTCTCCTCTTATCTTCCAATATACCCATTTGTCTCAATACCTTTCCCTTACACCTTGCATCCAAACCATCAGGAAATCCTTTCAGCTCCACCTTCAAAACATTATATAATGAATGTGAAAACCACTTGTCAACACTTCCTTTGCTAACAATGAAGTCTAAGATAAAACCATCCCTTGCTGAAGTTACTGCAATGTTCTCACTTCTTCCACACTTGTAATCCTCTTTGGGCCAACACCAGGCAGTGATCTCTTCTAAACATAAAACAACAGGTTAATGATTAATTAAAATGCTCCAAGTCATTCCATCAGTTAAGTTTGAGATAAAATCTAAACTCCTTACCATCATCTGTAAGAGCCTGCATGATATTTTCCCAGCTACCTCTCCAAACTCTTTTCCTACCACTTTCTCCTTTAGTCATTCTGCTCCTGCTGCATTGACCTTCTAGCTCTTCCTTGGACAGGCTCAGCACATTCCCACCTTATGGCTTTTGTACTTGCTATTACCTCTACCCAGAATTCTCTTTCCCCAGAACATTGAGTAACTTCGTTTGTCATTTCATCTACATCTCTCTTCTAATAACACCTCATCCTAACGTTTCCAGTTGGTTTCCTGGCCACCTGTCTAAATTAGCACCATTCCAAATTATTCTTTACTCATGAAACATGCTTTATTTTTCTTCACATCACTTATCAAGCGCTTCCTGCAATTATTATCTTTACATATCTTTGTTGTCTGTCCCCTCCCATTAAAATTTTAGCCACAAGAGGGGAAGAAATTTATATGTTCCACTCAATGAGTGTCGAAGTCATATTAAATACTAAGTAAGAGTCACTTGAATGGGTGGATGATTCATGAGGTTACTTTGCCAACTCACTACAGTTGCTTTTACATTGTATGAGGATTTTGTAGCTTTTTAATATCACCAGTGGCTTCATGGACACTGAGGCTTTACAAGAACTCATAGCTACCATGTGGAAAATGTACAGGAGGGAGCACATGTAGAAATAGGAAGCAGATTAGGGGTTTGTTCTAACATGACATGCTGGTTACAACATTTCAGTAATTTATGGTTAGAAAATGCAGATTGGACTGCTGGAAATTAGGTCAAAGTTCACTCAGGACTGAAATATTGAGTTACCAATAATCCTCATACCAAATTTTCAAAAACCAGGAAGACAGAGAAGGTTGACTTTCTAAATTATGCCTATACAGTTTTATCAAAATCACATGTTCAAGAAGCTAAAAGCTTACATTAGATGAGTGGTTATCAACCCTGGCTGCGTACTAGAACCAAGTACGGACCTTTTAATAACTAGAATGCCTGGGTTCCAGCCCAGCCCAGCCTAGGTAGGAGAACACTGGTATTTTAACAAGTTTTCACATAATTATAAGTCACTGCCAGGCAATTGAAACCACCCTATTTAAACCAAATCAAAATGTTGCTTTCATATAGTTTTCCCTCTGATAGCAACAATGGGTTCTGAGATGTTCTACCAAAGCCACTCCTGCTCCCAATTATAAAACTTGCCATCAACAGCATTCACAAATGTTTTCTCCATCAGTTATAAATAAGGAAAAGAACCAACCTCTCTCTTTAGCCCTTAAAGTTTCCTGTTGGTTTCAAAAAGTTTGTAAAGAGATTTTCCTGACAGCTTCCATGAACCTATCTCAAGTTTTCTTGCATTCAAGAAACAGGAGAGAAAAAAAGAAAACTTTCCTACCCATGGTGATAACATCTTATTATTACACAGAGCACCAGTGTTTGTTTTTGGAAGACCCATGAAGAAACACAATTTATGAAATTAGAACTTGTTATTGTTAGCTTTCTGGTAATGTGCTGGAGTGGGGAAGTCTAGTATTTTCTTAGTGAACCAGCCTGCTATGACAAATTCCATGCAAAGGGTTGGCTTAAACCACAGGGATTTACTGGCTCGTGGTTTTGAGGCTAGGAAAAGTCCAAAATCACAGCATCACTACAGTTTGTTGAAGTCTGGTGTTGGGTGCTGACCATCCCTGGGGTTCCTTGGCTTGTATTCCTGCCTCATGTCACATGGCAAATTCCCTCCTTTCTTCTTCTGGGTTCTGTTGACTTCTGCCTTCTGGCTTCTTTCTCTCTGTGACTTTCTCTTTATGAGGCCCCAATTATCTGGATTAAGATCCACCTTCATTCAGTAATGCCACAGCTTTACCAAAAATAGCATCTTCAAGAGATCCTATTTACACACAGAAACTTGGACCCTAGAACATGCCTTTTCTAGGGTACACAACCCAATCTACCACTGGCAGGAAGGCTCATGTGTTCTCATCCACACTAATGTGCTCAGGGTTTAAAAAAGTCAGCAAAATCTATCCATGCTGAGAATATTTCAGATGCAAGTACATGCTATGACATGCAATTATGTACACTTTCACAGATATACACATCCCCAATTTTGGGAAATTCTTCTCCATTTAGCATTGCTTTTTCCTTCCAAGAGGTAAACCAGTGAGGAAAATGGATGACATAAGGACTTTAATAGAAGATAATTAATAATTAAATGTATAAAAACTCCAGTTTAAATAGTAGAATTATTGAAAGGAACCTCAATATGCAGAGAATAGGGGAAGATTTAAAGCTCTATCTACAAGGCAGAAAATAAAAGAGAAACAAAACCCCTCAGCATTGGAGAATCTTTTTGTGAGAACTTTAGGCTACAAGGTCAATAAAATCACCAGCAAGTTTGAAAAGGACCTGAACATAGTAGAGAATAGTTTATTCTCCCTGAGCAAAAGGACATGAATCTGTTCTGATGGTACTGGAAAAGGTTCATTTAAATCATAAGGGAAGTATCATGATGAACTTTTTTAATTCCCTGTAATGTACATGAGTTTACCCTAAGCCATAGCATAGTTCTAGCTATGAATTTGTAAATAGGGTGAGGGATGGTTGTGGGAATGACATGACCTAATATTAACATCACTCTTTGCTCTCTTTGTCAGAGTAAGTCTGGGATCTATCTGCCCATGGTTTTCAATTAATGTCACAATCCTTACAATCACTACTAATTTCATTCCATGTTTAATGAGAGGAAATAGGAAGAAATCCAACAATATAGTATGTCTTGTCTTATGAGTTCCTGATTTTCAAAATGGTCAGACATACCTTTGAAGGTGTAGTGATTTCTTAGCCTCCACAAAAGTCTCAAATGTGGGAATATTTAGACCTGAAAGGCTAACCTTGAGACCCTCATCCCTGAAGAATTCATTATGAAATCACCCATGAAACATCATTATTCCTCCCTCTGGAGGTGTTTACAAAAGTCACATTTGAATGGGCAGAATCCTAGTTTATGAGTTAATCATTAGATGCACATATTATCACTTGGTAAATGCAAATACACACTATGCCAATTTTATACTGGAGTCAAATTCAGGGCAGTTTTGAAGGTATCCTGTCTTCATAAATGCTTCACAAAGCATTTTCCATAACAGTGGTTGTCACCTCCTCAGCTGGAATAGTTTTCCCTACACCTGCTGCTTTTCTTTGCCTCCCTTATGGCCTTTGCCTCCTTCTCTATCTTTTCTATTTCTTTTATTATATCGTACATGCTCTGAAGACAGAATTAATGTGAGTTTAATCTTGGTATCTCCTGTAGAGATCTGAAACAAATTTTAGGTGTGCTGAATTAAGGTTTCATGAAGAGATAGTAAATGAGTAATTAAATAATGACGATAAGTAGAGGGTTGTAAATGTAATGGGTTTTCATATAAATAACACCATCTCATAGTGACTTAAGATCATTTCTTCTTATCTATTAAATGCAAAGTACAGGGAACCCACTTTAGATTCTGGGATCTACTTTCAAGATTGGTTTAAATTAAATTAGTTCAAGTGAATGTATCAACAGGGGGTTCCAGGCAGGATAGTAAGAATTATGGGAGAGGCTTAAATGACATCAGAGGGAAAGATTTTGGAGACATTTCAAGTTCCTCTCACTATAACCCCCAAGATCCTGCATCAGTCGGGGGAATGGAGATTGGAGAGATCATGAAAATGATCATTGCAATTGCAAAATTAAATCCAATGTGTCCCCTTCTCCTCTACGTGACTGAAATTGGTCACATAGGGAAAGACAGAGTAAGAGTCTGCTCTGCTGAGAGTGATTTCAAGTCTGAAGAAAGGAGAACAAGAGCATAAGTCTAAGGCAAATTCTCAAATACAAGTTTATCTGCAATCCTGTTAGCAATTTTAACATCTGACTCCTATGTGAGGTCTGCAATTTACTCAGGATCCCAGAGGAGGGCCATTCAGTGCTCCTTTAAATTCCAACAATGGTTAGCCTAGAAATATCCCAAAACTTTTAAAAAAATGATCATCATGATAATTATTATTCCTGCAAAAACAGCTGGCATATTAATCGAGTAACTATTGTGCTGCTTTGACCTGGTCAAGGACACAGCATGAAACAAAATTCCTCTCAGATGGTTTAGCTGAAAATAAATTAATGAAAAGAGAGAATTGGCAGGTTAAGGAAATAAACCAATGAAGAAGAAGCACCTGCATGTCAATTGAAAAAATTGCTTTTTGCAATTTCCACCCCAAGTCCTGACGGGGAAGAGGCAGTGAGTACTTCACAGGAGCCCAGTGAGAGCTAGAATGGGAAGAAGGTCCCTTGCCACCTTCAATCCCAACATACAACTTGGGCACAGTTCTCCTTAGAGGGATGCAGTTATTCTAGCATCTTCATAATGAAGTGAGAGCAGAACGAGAAAGAAATTGAGCAACCCCTCTCTTCTTTCCACCTCTAAAATGCTGTTTGCATCACCCAATGTCATACTCATCTGGAAACTACCCTAGGTGTTAAACTCCAGGTGCACAAAACAAGGCAGAGAAGAATAGATTTGGGCTGGAATTAGGAGGTGCAATAGGAAAATCACCAAAACACCTATAATATCCATCAACACACCTATGTATAATTATTTCTATATAACGGTTAAGGTTCAGGGATCAGCATGAGTAAATACCTAGGCCAAGTTCACCAAAAATTAATTGATCTTTCAATGGTTTTTTTCAAGCCCTCAATATTAATGGATGTAACTATGAACCTATTCTTGAAAAATTGAAATTTAGTGGTTACCATAGCTTCTGAGGGGACAAGGAGGGACCAATAGATGGAACATAGAACATTTTTAGAGCATTGGAATTGTTCTGTATGATTTTGCAATGATGTCTACAAACCATTATACATTATGTCAAAACCTATAAAAATATACTGTGCAAAGTGTAAAGCATAATGTAAACTATTGACCATAGTTTGCAGCAATGCTTCAATTTTGTTCATCAATTGTAATAAATGTACCATACTCATGTATGATGCTATTAATAGGGGAAAATAAATATGAAAAGGGGAAAGGGTGGGGTATATGGGAATCCCCTATATTTTTGATGTGATGTTTCTGCAACCTAGAGCTTCTTCAAGGATAAAGTAAAAAAAAAAAATAAGACACTGGGAGAATATACAGAAGAAATTGTCAGTATACATAAAAGATAACAGATCTTATGGTGATGAAAGGCACAATACAAAAACAAATTGGCTTTGATTTTTGGGAGGTTTTGGATAAGAGAAAAAAATAGAGCTATGGCAAGAGAGGATCACTGGTGCAAGGTGTCAGTGGGGGAATGTGTGGTAAAGGATACACCTGAGGCATGCTTATGGAATATGAATTTGTTCATGTGGTTGTGGGGTGTTATCCCAGTGGGTCAAGATGTACACAATAACCAACAAAATACTAAATTCCCATGCTGAGGAGTCCTGCTACTTTCTCTAACACAGGGACAAGAATCTACAAAAGAGGACAGACAAATATGCCAAGCCCTTGATAGGAATGCTTGTACTTATGAACTTTATTCTTGTAAAAGTGAAACTTAGCCTAGTAATATGTGTTTCCTAAGAGTTGCCTCCTGAAAAACTTTTTGTTACTCAAATGTGGCCTTTCTCTAAGCCAAACTCAGCATATAAGCTCACTGCTTTCTCCACAGTGTGAGACATGAATCCTGGGGCGATCATTACCAGGCACCAACTAGCAATGCATTAGGAACAAGACCTTGACCAAAAGAGGGAAATATTAAATACAAATGAGTTTTTATGGCCAAGAGATTTCAAAGTGAGTTGGGAAGTCATTTCAGAAGTTATATTTATGCACATATCAAGAGGATCACTCTGAATGCCACAGTAAATAATGTCTCAAGCAGGGGTGCTAGGGACATCAAGACACCATAGGTAGGGCAGACAACCCCAGGAAATTGACACCCCATTGGTGGACCTTACCTTGGAATAAATGATATCTTATCTCTCCAATATATGAGAGTTAGACTCATTTAAAATGTTCCTAAACATGGTTCTTCTGCCTCTTTTATTTGAACCTATAATTAGGACTATGCCCATTAAATATATGTCCCAGAGACTTAATCTTCATCTGTTCATAAATCCGTTGAACCCTGAATATCAGAAGAGTTGCAGCCAACACTTACTTTTCAGTTAATCAAACTTACCCAGGACAACTAACAAAATGATGATGATGGATAAACTCCAACCCCAATAAACAGGGTGTATTCTACAACTGTGAGCAAGACAATTCCATCCATTTGCCCCATGGGATCTAAGCCCTTCTCAATCGGAACCGTGTGGACATCACCATACCAAAATACTCAGTATTGAAGAATGAACACACATAATGAGGGGATGCAACTATGGACTAAAGTAGACTTATTATTATTCTAATATAGAAAAACTTGTAGCATTGATATAAAGACAGTGGTCACGAGAGGTCCTGAGGGGAGGTAGAGGGAAGAATAGATGTAACATAGGGCGTTTTGGGGACATTGGAATTGTTCTGTATGATAACGCAATGACAGAGACAGGCCATTATACATTTTTTCAAAATCTATAAAATTTTATGTTGTAAAGTATGAACCAAAATGTAAACTATAGACCATGTTAGTAGTAATGTTTCAATTTCTGCTTATCACTTATAACAAAGGTAATGAAAAATGTTGTTAATGGGCTAAAGTGTGGGAAGGGGAGGAGGTCGTGTGTATGGGAATGCCTTATTGTATTGTTGATGTAAATTTTAGATAATCTAAAACTTCTTTAAAAATAAAGAAAAAAATATGAAAAATTAATTCATCTTTCAAATGTTTTTTAGAATGCAAAATTTTCTTCTTATACCACACACTATTCCTTTGTCAAAAAATATCAAGACTTTTAAATGTAAATTAAAATAAATAATGAATCCCATTACCACACCATTCTTAGGAGATTTAATTCTCTTATGATTTTGGAGAGTGGGTAAAAATCATGTCCTCAATGAGTTTGGGATTATCAGAAGATGAAAAAGTAGTTGGTGTTCATAGTGAGAATGACATCCTGCCATAAATAATTGAACCATAGGGATTTGTTCCCTATGTGATAATTGGGTAGGAGTTAGAGACTTTTTTTGATTTTTGATTTGGAATCTAGAAATAAATCTTTAACTAGTAAACATGAAACTTAAGAGTGAAACTCATATCCAGATGAATTAATAAATACCTCTATTAAAATGAGTATCTTATTATGTTCTATTCTCAGAGTACAATTATTTATAAATGTACAATGGAGTGATATTTACTTAATGGAAAGGGAACTAGACATAAGAGAAAACCCATTCTATCTACAATTATTTACTGCCTACAACTGGAAAGCACTGTTCTAGGTTCTGCTGAGGATACAACTATAGATTAGGCAAAATCCTTGACACTAAGGATTCCACACTTTGATGATGAGTCTTGTCCTGGACTAGACCTGGCTTTGTCACCAAATAAAAATAGTATCTACCACTTATTAAGTGCTTACCACATGGCATGCTTATTTACAAAGTTTTACCTGAATTATCTCCTTGCATGGTGGGAGTTGCTATTATGTACCACATTATATGAATGAGGAAATGAGGCAAAAGATTAATGATTTTTCCAAAGCTACACAGTTAGAAACTAAAGGAGCTAAGATTTCCACCCAGGATTTCTGGCTCCAGAATATTTCCCAGTAATTGTTGCACTCTGCTGACTAAAAATAACTAAGCATTTTTATTTTCTGTTGATCCATAAACAAAAATAAGGGGTATGTTATTCAATAATCTTTCTGAATTCTTTTGAATTAACAATGCTACCTTTCTATTGTAAGGATAATACCTTATAATGTGCTGTACGCACTTCAGCATGAATTGAACTCTTTTGGGTAAATAATATATCTAACAATCTATCTATCTATCTATCTATCTATCTATCTATCTATCATCTATCTATCTATCATCTATCTAATCTGACTAAAGTTAATTAAAATATGTTTCAGGAATATGCCTTCCTTAAACTTCTTTTTCCCCTTCAACTCCGTCCATGACTACATGTAAAGGGGACTCCACCCTTGTTAAAGTTGAAGACCTGTCTTCTAGATGCCTTGGGGAACTGAGCAGTGGCAACAATCACTTACATGAGAAAGCTCAAGGGTGAAGGTGGATATTAGGAGCACAAAGTCTGAAACTCCCTAGAACCACTTCTGTTCACCTACAAATGTTTCTCTCTAAGATGTCATTGATCAAACCATGTAGGATGGTGTGTTCTGCTTCTTTAAAGGACTGTTATTACCATAAAACTTTCAGTTAAATCATCTGGAAAGTTCATTTGCTTGCATTTCCTCATTTCCTCACAATAAAGAGGGAATAAATGGCGATAATTATTTCAACTCTTGATTAATATTTCAATAAAAAAGACATTAAAAATACCATGAAAATCTGATGGTCTTTGTGTTATATTAAACTAAGTGATGTGAGCAAGCTGGCATTTTAAATAAATCATGAATACAAGAAGAAGAATCATGAACTAAAGTCCAAAAATGTTTGCTATGACTGCATTCTGACACCAAAAGAATACTTTTGTATTTGACAATTATTCTGATAAAATTCATTTGGATCTTATGAGCTTTAACAAAGCAAAACTCAAAATAATTATGAATCCATTGACTTATTTAACCTGTCTTGTGTCTTGTAACCTTAGTCAATAGGTCTAAAATCCTCATGTTCAGAATAAGGTAATAAAATGGAAAAAAATGGTTGACTGATGGATTTACAAATACTTTACAGAATGACCTGTTTTCCAAGTTGCCAATGTATTAATTTAAAAAGGGCGCATAATATTGCCATACCTGATTATGTGTTACTTAAGAAGGATATAGATTTTTCCATGATGGTCTCTATGTTTAATTTTTAACATGGCTAAATGTTAGGAAATGCACATCAGGATATCTTAAGCACCATCTTAATTACTTGGTTTTTATTATTATTTGGTATTATTTCTGTACATATTTTAAATAACAAGTTGAATGCATGTTTTAGTGTTTTTATTAATTTACAAGGAGGTAGGCTGAGGTAGAGTTACAAGAAGATCATTATGGTCTGGGGCAATATTTCTCATACTTTTTTTTTCATTGTGGTCCAAAAAAGGAGACTTTTTATACATTATTTTTCCCTAATCACCCCTGCAACCCACCCTGAAAATTATATCTATCTCTTGATATACAGAGATTACCGATAGCTGGGTTTAGATAGATACACATACATATATGTTTTTCTTTAGAGACTGTGCATATATCTTTACTTTAGGGATAAAAAGAGTAAGAATTACATTCATCCCCAAGTACCAATTTTTGCACCTTCAGGCAAAACGTATATAAAACTGAGGAGATCCAGAGCTGTGTCTTAAAAGTTAGGCAAGATTTGGTGATAAGAGTGCCAACTGAGGTGGACTACAGTGGAGAAAATGGACATGCAGAGCAGGGGAAAGAAACAGCTGGAAGATGATCTTGTCTTCAGAGAGGCAGGAAAGGAGATCCCAGTTCTATAAAAATATGCTCCATATTTCAGATCTATTTATGTCCAAGTCCATTCATCCAGGCACAGCATATGTAAGTTTCAAGAATAATTCCTTAGATATCTTTGCAAAGCTATCCTGTAAAACAAAGGATTACAAGTTGAAAGAAAAGCAATGTTTTCATCCATATGTCTAAGATAATTCTAAATTGACAAATATCAAAAAGATTTACAGAAAATGTGACTTAACTTTAAAAAAGTAAGACTCCCTTTATACATAAGGAGCTCTATATCAATTTAGATGTTTAAAATATCACATGCTTACTCAGCATTTCTTTAGGTCACATATAGTTACGTTTGACATTAAAGGAAGAAATTTCAGATATGATTAGGGTAATGGATAAATGACAACATACAAATAAATTTCATATCCTTTCCTTTAGATGTATTTAGAAGCCAAGAAAATACAGTGTTAGAGAAAAACTACATACCTGTGTCTGAGTTTATTCTCCTGGGACTGATAGATTGAGCCGAGTTGCAACCTATCTTTTCTGTTGTTTTCCTAGCTGTCTATCTTATCACAGTAATTGGCAATATGGCCATGATTTTGTTAATACAAATTTACTCAAAACTTCTCACTCCAATGCATTTCTTCCTCAGTCATCCCTCCTTTGTAGATTTCCATTACTCCACCGCTGTCACTCCTCAGATGTTAGTGCACTACTTATTATCCAAGAACAAAACCATGTCCTTCACTGGCTGTTTATTACAATTTCACTTTTTCGTTCCCCTGGTGGTTATAGATTATTATATGCTTGCAGTAATAGCTTAAGACTGCTACATGGCCATCTGTAAGCCTTTGTTATATGGAAGCAAAATTTCCAAATGTACCTGCCTCTCCCTGGTTGCTGCTCCCTATATTTATGGCTTTGCTAATGGTTTGGCACAGACCATCCTGATGCTTCTTCTGTCCTTCTGTGGACTCAATGAGATCAACCACTTTTACTGTGCAGACCCACCTCTCATAGTCCTCGCCTGCTCAGATACCTACGTCAAAGAAACTGCCATGTTTGTGCTGCTGGCTTCAACCTAAACTGTTCTATCACCACCATCCTCATCTCTTTTATTTTCATATTCACAGCCATCCTGGGCATCCGCTTGGCTGAGGGGAAGTGCAAAGGTTTCTCCACCTGTGGGTCCCACCTGATAGCTGTCATCTTTTTTGGAACTCTGTTCTGCATGTATTTGAGGCCCGCTCCTGAGACATCTGTAGAACAGGGGAAAATTGTTACTGTTTTGTATATCTTTCTGAGTCCTATGTTAAATCCTTTGATCTACAGCCTGAGGAAGAAAAAATGTAAAAAGAGCATTAAGGGAAGTTACTCAAAAGAAATTGTTTGTTAAATGCGGCACACTTTTTTGGACTCACGTAAGATATATATCTTTATTATCTGACACATTAGTGAGCATCTTGAACAAATCAAATTCTGTCATTGAGTAATTTTTGTCTTTCA
>JAQZBX010090987.1:0-12453 GCA_029593785.1 Cabassous unicinctus
GCCAGGCCCCAGGAGCCATGCAGCAAGATGATGACGTAAAAAGGAGAGAGACAAGACAAGATGCTCCAAAAGCTCCGAAAACCATGAGCCGAGGTGGCGCAGATGGCAGAACACCTCTCTCCTACAATGGAGGTCTCCAGGATGGAATCCTGGTGAAGACTGAAGGAGGAGGATGAGAAGAGATGAAACGGACACAGAGAATTGCCCAGCGAATGGACACAAAAAACAGCAAATGGGGAAGAGGGGGTTTAAAATGGATCAAGTAAATAAATAAATCTTAAAAAAAAAAAAAAAAAAATGTTGGAGCCTGCCTTTATGTTGGCTCCATTGTACTTTCAACATAGTTCTGACATTTTAAAAACATCCTTGCTTTCTGAAAACATTAAAATATACCGAGCCTATCTTGCTTTTTCTCCTTGTCCTAGGACATGGAATTAGCTACTTTTAATGACTAATAGAATTAAAGAGCAAAATCTGGGCAGACACTAGCAATCCAAATTATACTGTTCCATTTTAGTACTGGTCATAGTCAGGATGATAACACTGCTAGGCCACTTTGATGGCAAAACTGGAAAAGGTATTTCTCTTGAAAATCTTGAGTTCATATTGATTCACTTTAACAATAATATTCCAGTCTAACTCTAAATCCCTCTAAATTCTAATCCAATATACTAATTTTTAATTTGTTGCAAGAAACTGACTTAAATGTTTAGCCCTTTAGCTAACTGTAGTTTTATTTTCTTCTCTTTTATAAACCTTATGTGTTTTGTCAGTCACTATCCTGAAGTAACTTTATTGACACTGCCAAATTTTCTCCAAGAAGTATACAATTTACACCCTCACCTGTAGGAGTGCCTATTTCTGTTGAAATTATTTTTCACTATGGAAAAAGCAAATAACTTTATTTTTTTTAAGTTTAAGGAGTTAATTGGAAGAAATAGCAATATTTAACAATATATTAATAACATTTTTAGTCATTTTGCAATAGAGAGCTAAAGATCCTTTAAGATTGGTTTGTTAATCTGGGGGAGGGATTGTTCATGGATTTTTCAGGTCTATTGATTGCTGAATTCCTAAGATTGTATACAAAATTGCATGGGTATTCATATATGCTTTTTATTCCCCTGGGGAAAGAATCCATTAGCTTACATCAAATTTCCAAAAATCTGTGTGACCCTAAAGAAACTAAAAGCTATCATTCTACAGAAATGGAAGGAAGGACTCTATCTTTACAGTGAACTGAATTACATATTTGAATGTGGTTAAAAGGGGAAATTTTAGGTTGTGTATATATTACTATAATAAAAATAAAAAACACCACAGGACTGTACAACACAAATAGGTGATCCTAATGTATAACATGGACTATAGATAATAGTACAATTTTAATATTCTTTCATTAGTTGTAACAAATGGACCACTCTAACGTAATGTTAATAATAGGTTGAGTATATAGAAACTCTGTATTTTCTTCAAGATTTTTCTGTTAACCTAAAAATTCTCTAATTTAAAAACAAAACAAAACAAAACATAGTTACACCTTGGCCCAGCAATTCCACTACCAGATATCTACCCAAGAGAAATGAAAACAAATGTCTACACAGACATATGTACATGCATGTCCATAGCAGCATGAGAATCATAATAGCTAAAAAGTGGAAGCAACTCAAATGCCCATAAGCTGATGAATGCAAAATATATTATATCTGTACATTGTTATATCACTCAGCCATGAAAAGGAATGAAGTTCTGACACATCCTGTATCATGAATGAACCTTGAAAACATTATATTTAGTGGAAGAAAAAAGGCACACAAGACCAATCAAAATTTGATTTGTATGAAATGTCCAGAATAGTCAGATCTGTGGAAACAGAAAGCAGATTAATGGATCCCAGGGGAAGGGATTGGGAAGTGACTACTAATGGACATAGGGTTTCTTTCTGGGAATGAAAATATTCTAAAATTGATTGTGATGATGGCTGCACAACTCTGAGAATATCCAAAAAACCACTGAATTGTACACTCAAAATGGGTGAATTGTAAAGCATATAAATTATTTCTCAATAAAGCTGTTATTAAAAAAAAACTTTTTAAAAAAGTGAATCTGGAGTCCCCACCCTGGTCAAGATTGGTAATGTGAGATGCTTCAGGGCTCTGTCCCCTCTTGAAGCTTTGAACAATCAGCAAGAACTGACAGGCACATCTTTCTCAAAGCTCTAGAAAACAGTTATAGAATCGCAGTAACAAGGCGAGCGGTAGATTAAGAAAAAGACTACTTACAAGCAGTAGGATCTCATGGTGCTCTGGCTAGTCTCTCCCCCATGCCCTCACCAGCTTGGTGTAGAGCTGGCCCACAATTCCATTGAGGGTGCCTGGTCCCGATTCTAGAGGGAACAGAGTAACCCTTGTGCACATATTAGGAGTATGTATATCTGATCCAAGCTCTCTGACAGCAGCCTAAGGAATGAACCAGGACACTTTTCACTGGCTCATCATCCCAATACTTGCCCTGTTTATAGAAGGCCGCTTACAAAGTTCTCCTACAGAATGCTCCAGGATAGCAGTCAACTCAGAGGTGCCTGGGGGAAGGGATTGCTGGCTATAGGACATACAGTCCTATGCCTGGGTCCATGAGGAAATGATTTCCTAGGGAAAAGAAGACCTTCATATCTGTGTAATGGGAGAATTCTTAGGGCTGCATGTGCATGCCCAAGACAAGACACGTGTGCAGAAAGGATCAGATAGTCTTGTGCTATTCTTTAATATCTCATTGTGTGGATAATCTCTGAAAGAGAGCACCCACACAGGTCATTCTGCAAAGACTGAAAAAGATATTTTCTTTTTTTCCATCTCTCTCTCTCTCTCTCTCTCTCTCTCTCAGCTCCTGACATTCAAGGAAAGCTCTGTCATAACAATAGCTAGGTACAAGATTAAGGAACAGATACCTCAGTGTATAAATTCCAGCAATAACACATTAAAATATCAAAATGTCCAGGTCTCAAAAAAAGATTACAAAGCATACAAAGAAACAGGAAGTGATGGCCCTGACAAAAGAGAATATTAAAGCATTAGCAATCATCAATGAGAGGACCAGACCTGGGACATACTGCACAAAGACTTTTTAAAAATGGTCCTAAATACACAGACAGCAAGTGGGAGTTGGGGGGGGAGAGACTCATAGAACTGTACACCAAAAGAAAAAAAGTCAATTAAAAAAAAATGGTCCTAAATATGCTCAAAGAAATAAAGGAAAACATGAACAAAGAACTAAAGGAAAACAGGAAAATGATAGATGAACACAAAGAGAATATAAATATAGAGATGGAAATTATGAAAAGGAAACAAACAGAGCTGAAGACCACAGTAACAGAAATTTAAAATTTCCTGGAGGGGTTCAACAGCCGATTGGAGTTGGCAGAAGAAAGATCTGGCGAACATGAAGATAAAGCAAGTTAAATCACCCAGAGCACAAGGAAGGTAGAATGCAGAAGAGTGAACAGAGCCCGAGGAACCTATGAGACAGCATCAAACATACCAAAATATATACCGCGGGATTACCAGAAGGAGATGAAAGAGAGAAAGGGGCAGAGAGAATATTCAAAGATATAATGGCTGAAAACTTCCCATATTTAATGAAAGACATGAATATACACATCCAAGATGCTCAATGAATTCCAAATGGGATAAAACCAATTTAACCCACAATTTGATACTATATAAGCAAACTGTCAAATGTAAAAGATTGAGAGAATTCTGAAAGCCACAAGAGAGAAGCAACGTGTCACGTACAAGGAAGCCTAAATAAGATTAAGTGCTGATTTTTCATCAGAAACTAGTGCCGATTTTTCATGGGAAACAATAGAGACAGTGGGAAGACATATTTAAAGTGTTGAAAGCAAAAAATTGCCAACTAAGAATTCTATATGTGGCAAAACTATCTTTCAAAAATGAGGGAGAGATTAAGACATTCTCAGATAAACAAAAGCTGAGGCATTTCATCACCAATAGCCTGGTCCCATTAGAGATGCTCAAGAGAGTTCCGCAGGTTGAAATGAAAGAACAATAGACAATAGATCAAATCTGCACAAAGAAATAAAGATCTCCAGTGAGGGTAACAACATGGATAAATATAAATATGAATACTATTGTATTTTTTGGTTTGTAACTCCACTGTTTAGTTCCTATAGGATCTAAAAGGCAAGTGCATAAAATGTAATGATAAACCAGTGGTTTTGGGCTCATAATGTATAAACATGTGATTTGTAACAAGAACTACATAAAGGTGGGAGAACAGAGGGGTATAGGAACATAGTTTGTGTATACCATTGCAGTTAAGTTGTTATCAAAGTGAATGAGATTGTTATAAATTTAGAATGTTAGATGTAAATCCCATGGTAACTACAAAGAAATATCAGAGAATATGTAAGCTCATAGACATAGAAACAGAAAGTAGAGTAAGGTTGCCAGGGACAGGGGCAGGAGGAATGGAGAGTTAACGCATAATGGACATAGGGATTCTGTTTGGAGAGATGGGAAACTTTTAGTAAATGTAAGGGGGTGAGGGTACTGCAACACGGAGAATGGGATTAATCCCACTGAATGGTATGCTTGGGAGGGGTTGAGATGGGAAAGTTTATGTTGTGTATATTGTTCCCACAACTAGAAAAAGGAAAGAGCAACTAAAGGGACAGTGACAATTAAATGCAATATGTGATCCTGGACAGAATCTAACAAGGGAGGAGAAGAGGCTCAAAAGGACATTTTTGGACATATGAAAAAAACTGGAATAAAGACTGTAAGCTTTGTAAAATGTTAAATTTCTTTGACTTAATAACTGCATTTAATGGTGGTTACATAAGAAAATATCCTTGTTCTTAGGAAATGTACATGGCAGTATTAACGGTCCAAAGAGCATGATGTGTTCAACATACACTCAAGTGTTCAGAAAATGGATAGATAGGTAGATAGGTAGATAGATAGATAGATAGATAGATAGATAGATAGATAGATAGATAGATAGATAGATGAAATGATATAGCAAATGTGGCAAAATGTTAAAATTGGTAGATCTGGATATATCTAGGGGGATATATCTAGGGTATGTTTGAGCCCTCTGAAGGGGCTGTATAATTTTTTTAACTGTCCTGTGAGTTTGAAAGATTTTCAAAATAAAAGGTTTTTTTTTAATGAGCTTGGAAATTAAATCAATATTTGGTCCAATAAAAACATAAGAATGAAATTTGCAAGTGCCAGAATTAAGATCTGAAAATAACTTGTAAAGCTATCAAAATAGGCCATATCTAACAATTTCACAGATAAATATAAAATTCTGCTTTTGTGATCAAAAAATATAATTCACAATTGCAACACTGGCTTTATAGCGCTCATGTGAACACATCCAGGAGCAGCAGGAAATTGCTTCTCAACCCCAGCTGCAAATCAGAATTACCTGCAGCTCTTTCTAAACATACGGATGCTTGGGCTCCTCTGCCGAAGATTCTAATTCAGTAGTTCCATGGTAGGCCCTGACGCCTGTATTTTTCTTAAGTTCAGCATTTAAGCATGTTCAACAATTAACTTAAATCAACATAAGTTTGTACTGTGCAATATTTGGGACATGCTTATACTATAAAATTATTCACTATTTATCTGAAATTCAAATTTAACTGGATGTCCTGTATTTTATCTGGCAACCCTATGCCTTGGCCATCATAGGAGCTCAATAATGTTAACAAAACCAATAACAATCCCAAACTCCAGTTTTTACATGAGCCCTCAGTTGTGAGGCAAAAATAAATGATCGATGGGTAGGTAGAGAGAGAGATAGATAGGTAGATGATAGATAGGTAGATTAGATAGATATAAAGTGTTAGTCTAAATTAATAGTAGTGTCCAGACAAAGTAACTGAGGTTCTTACTGCCCTCTGCTGTGGCCAGGTCAAATTGGAGTGGTTAAAGAACTGGAGGGACCCAACCCTGAAGAGATTACTTAACAGTAATGGAACACCTTCCTTTAAAGAACAGAGGCCTTAAATGAAAGAATTGCTTAGATTTCTTCAAAACTATACTAGAGGGACATGGATGTGGCTCAAGCAATTGAGCTTCCGCCTACCACATGGGAGGTCCGGGTTTGGTTCCCGGTGCCTCCTGGAGAAGACGAGCAAGACAGAGAGCTGGCACGATGGGCAGGCACGGCGAGCTGGTACAACAAGATGACGCAACAAGGAGACACAAAGAGAAAAGACAATGAGAGACACAACAAAGCAGGGAGCTGAGGTGGCTCAAGCAATTGAGCACCTCTCTCCCACATGGGAAGTCCCAGGTTCAGTTCTTGGTGCCTCCTAAAGAGAAGATAGTAGACACAGAGAGCATACAGCGAATGGATGCAAAGAATGGACACAGAGAGTAGAGAGCAAGAACAAACAACAAGGGGGGTGGGGATAAATAAATAACATAAATCTTTTTAAAAAATGCTCAGACTCTATTAAAAAAAAAAAAAACTGCACTAGAGCATAAGATTACAAACAAGGTGGAAGAGTTACTTAGAAAGAGGTGTCGGCCCATGTGTTAGTCAGCCAAAGGGGTGCTGATGCAAAGTACCAGAAATCTGTTGGCTTTTATAAAGGGTATTTATTTAGGGTAGAAGCTTACAGTTTCAAGGCCCTAAAGAGTCCAACTCAAGGTACCATAAGAGAAATGACTTTCTCACCAAATGTCTGTTGCCACATGTTGAAGCAAGATGGCTGCCTATATCTACGAGGGTTCAGCCTTCCTCTTTCCTCTTGCTGTAGGCTGACACAAGGCTTGTCTCTCAGGGTTTCTCAGCTGCTCTGGATTTTTCACAAAGTCAGCTGTAAGCTATCAGGCGAATGTCTCATCTCTCCCCCGGGGCTGCAGCATCAAAACCAAGTTCTCTCCTCTACTGTGTCTTTTTCTGTGTATCTACTTCTCTTGCCTTCTTGATGGATTATCCATTTATATAGCCCACCAAGGGGGTGGGGACTCAACCCTGCACACCCTAATGACATGGTCGAATCAAAGCCCTAATCTTAACATAATTTAATCGAAGGCAACTCAGCTGAATCTAATACAATCAAAGGGTATCACACCCAGAGGAACAGACCAGTTTACAAACATAATCTATATCTCTTTTTGGAATTCATAAATAATATCAAACTGTCACAGCCCACTATGAGAAAAACTCTCAACAGTTGGAGCAGTATATAGATCCAGTAAGTTAAAACCTAAAAAGTAGTGACTTTCTTGCCAGTTGAGTCTCTATGATTTGACCTGTCAAATGTGTCATAAAGGGAATTTCCTAATTCAGTGGTTGTATATATGGCCCAGCTGTCCTCTCAAATGCTCTGGAACAAAGGCAGACAGACTTAGTGCTGATATTAGTATGGCTCTTACCAAATAGTGGCTCTCCAGCCAGTGATTTCAGTGATTGATGGTGAAATATTAAGTGAAAATCTGTAAATAATGAGAAGGCAATTAAATCATAATTAATTAACAAGCATCGATAAAGTGAATTAATCACAAACTTACTCTATGAATGTACAGGCTTTTGTGATGAAATTAGGTTGGAAAGGAAGATGAGTAATATAAAATGGGATTTCAGTCAATTGCCTAATTTTCCTACAGAGCAATTTTTAAATGATTTAGATAAATTTAAAAAAATACACCTTGAAATGGATTGACTCAAATTATATATCTGATGCAAATTAGGATCTAAAAGGACCCTTATACAATTCTCCCATATAATTCTGATTTAGATCAATCCAGTTTTTTTTAACTTACCTGAATTTAAAACTGCTAAGCTCAAGCTTATCTTATGGATCTTGGTTAAACGCACCAAGATTGTAAAATGTGAGCTATGCAAGTCATCTTAATGGCATGCAAAAAGAGGCATCCACAGCTTCCAGGCAATCGTATGACAAAGATAAGTCCAAATGATCATTGTTTTTGTACAGACCAAAATTTAAAACTCATTTAAGCAGTGGTATCACTCAACTAAAATTGAACAATTTGTGATACTGGCTGGCAAAAGCCTTGAAGGATGCACTGAGCATACTTTTAAATGATGTAACATAGCTGTGGAATGTTAAGAAATAGCATGTTCCATGGGAGGGAGAGTGAAAACCCCACAATCTCTATTTCTGCTAAGTTTCCAAAGAAGCAATGTGTTCATTTGCATTTTTAATAAGGTTTTATTTTCTAATAGTATTGGTTCTGATCCAATTAGGGAAAAACTCTTGCTACATGGGTCCCTCCCTCCAGTCTCCACTTCTATACTAGTTGTTCCCATATTTTCAGAGAAAGGGAGTCCATGAGTCATTGGTCATTATTGTGAGCTATTCTGTGTCAAGGGTATACCCTCTACTCAGAAATTACTAATTATACATTGTGGTTTGCACTTTTTCCCTAGACTTGCTCTGTTGTTTAAGATATCAACAAAATCTCAAATTATTTTGTTTAGGAGGTGGTATTTGATACACTGAAGACATGAAGCTACTGAACCTCAGATTCCATGATTTCTACCTTGTAGAAACTTTTCGAGATATTAGGCTCTGAAATTTCCAGATTCTGTTTGGAATTTGCAAGGTGACCCTTCCTCATGATTGATACCTTCTTTCCTAGGAAAGAGGACCACTGGATCTACCATTTTGCTTTGTTCATTTTAATCTGTTAAATAAATTACTTAAAATGGGAAAATGTTCTAGAAATTTACTTTAAAATTGATCAATAAATAGATAGGAAAGGCCATAGGTTGTCATTAATAAAGAACTGAAACAAGCAAACATTTGCTTTTTAAGTAGATTGGAGGATAAATTTATTAGAATCAGATTTTTTTCTGATCATGCAGAGTCTTAAAGACCATTTGTAAGCATTTCCATCCTTTAGTAAAGCAGTTCTGTTTTCCAACGCATTTTGGATACTGGTCTAACTTCCCAGTCTCATCACTGCCAATCCAATCCAACTCTATCCAGTCCAGTTGCTCCTAACAACCTGCTAATTGAATAGTTATAATGGCCCTTTAAAACATCCTATCCAAACCCACTCCAGTCTTCCACTTGGCACATTCGTTCTAAGATTTTCCCATTGTAATTTAAAATGCGCTCATTTTTGTATTCAAAATGATTCTACTCATCCATAAGATGTAAATATTTTACGTTATTTTTCCAGTTGAGGTATTGGGGCTATGTTGATCCATTGCTATTTTTTACCTTATGCCTCTGAGCAGAAAAATTCCGTGCTCTAATTAATTGAGCTGACACATTTATAGAACATTAATTGAGCTTACGCATTTATATCACACATTAAATATGCATATCAAATACATTTATAATCTATTTCCAACTGGTCAGCCCACATTCTTTGCCTTTCTCCCTTTTTCTCTGCCGTTATTTTCCCCTGATAACTCCAGAACATAGACGAATATTTTTCTTAGGTGTACACACATGGATTAAGCTATGATGGAGAGGAGAAAGACCCTCTCTCCTAAAATACTTGCTTATGTAAGCATTTATTGAACATCTGCTCAGGGCCAGGCACCATGCTAGGTGCTGAGGATACAAAAATGAACACATCCTCTCTTTCCCAAAGAAACTTGGTCTAGCGAAGTGGTTCTCATACGTTAGTATTCTTAAGAGTTGGGGGCTTACTAAAGTGCAGATTCTAGACATCCCACCCACCCCACTTTTAAATTTAAATAGTTTAGGGGTAGAACCCAGGAATCCGCATTTTAACAAGTCCCCCCTCCACCCCCGCCCCCGCATGAATCTGATGTAGGTGATCCATTGATAACCCTTTTAAAACACCACATTATATACTGTTGCATGTTTTACATTTGTGCCTGTAGTTCTGTGCTCGCTGAAGTTTTAAAAAATGCAATATAAAAGAAAATATTATTTTATTGGTTTCCATAAATACTTTTTCTCTTTATTATTTTTAAATAAATTTTCTCATATTCAGAAATTACAAATATAAGAAGATTGAAAGAAAGAATACAGTGCTTTGCTAAAAATCTAGAAATTCATTATAAATTTTTCTTATTTTTTTTCTCCACCATGGAACCATAAAACAAAATACCCTATAAAACCATTACAATAATGTTACCACTTTATAAAAGTCTAGATTTTGGGGAGCAGGTTTAGCTCAGTGGTTGAGTGCCTGTTCTCATGTAAGGTCCTGGATTCAATCCCTAGTACCTCCTTTAAAAAAAAAAAAAAAGTTTAGATTTCAAAGTTTACTACGCTGAGTCCCCTTTTTTTTTTCATAGATACTTTTCCTGCATGCAGGGTCTCCTGCTTCCAGGAAGAAAGTAATATTTAGTTTTTCTAGCCTAACCAAAGGCCCACTTGAGATGCAGCTTCTAGACATATGCACATTACTTTGAAAGAAATTATGAAAATACATTTAAACAAAGCAAAACATTAAGTAACCTCACCAAGCAAGCTGTTAGCCATATTCATAGGGGTATAATTTGGTGCTTTCACTAATGCTTAAGTTTGATCCGGCAGTGTCCCCCAAACCCGGTCTTAAACTTTCTTTTAAGCTCATAATAAAATCTCTTTTAACCAGGCTAACAATGGCCTTCAGGCTTCTGCTTTCAGAGACTATACCTTTCTTTTTGCATTTCAACAGTAAGCTCCTTAGTTTTTTAGGGCCCTTTAAATGCCTTTGCTCACTCTACAGAGAGAAAATCCATTTCTCTCCTCTGACATCTTTACCACCTCTGTCCATGCAGCTGGGAGAAAAAAATTATAAAGGGCAAGCCAAGTAACCATGTCATTTTTTTGAGGAAAAAAAAAAAAATCCTCACGTATTTGATGTTAATTAGCAGGAGACAATTATCCACATTATACTTAAATAAAATGAAACAGCTACAATGCCTTTTAGCTAATTGGGATCTCAACAGAAGATCTTACAATAGTAATAATTTTTAAATGTTTATCCATATACTCAAGCAAATAAAGATCTAAGAAGACAATATCTTATAAAATGAACTGTGTTGATAATTCAGGAACATTATCTTTTCAGGAACAAAAGACAAGGATATATTTAATTATTAACCACTGAAAAATGGGTATTAAATTTATATATATATTTTTAAACAATTTATTGAAGCATATCATTCATACATGAACATACATAAACAATAAGTGTTCAGTAAACATTGTGAACTTACAAAACAAACATGCATAACATCATACAGGGCTCCCACACATCACCCCCCACCCCCAAACCCCCTGCATCTTTGTGAAACATTTGTTAACAAATTATGAAAGAGCATCGTCAAAGTATACTACTAGCTATAGTCCGTATCTTACTCCCTGTAGCCGTTGGACAATTTGATGTAATTATGAATTCCAAAAGTATAACTGGATCATGCTTGTAAACTGATCTGTTAATCTGGGCATGATTAAGTTATGATTAGGGCGTTGACCGGGCCACGTCAGTAGGGCGTTGAGCCCCACCCCTTGGTGGGTAGGGAATCAAATATAAAAGGCATGGCAAGAACAGAGTTGAAGCCGTTTTTGAGAAGCAGTTTTGATGTTGGAGTTTTGATGTTGGAGAGAAGGCCCCAGGAGAAGAGAAGTGAGCCGTTCGCCTGATCGCCTACAGCTGACTTTGTGGAGGAACCAGAGGAGCTAAGCCCAGAGAGAAACGCAGCCCCAGGAAGAGAGGAACCCAAGAAGCCTGAATCCTGGCAAATGTTGGCAGCTGTCTTGCTCCAACACGTGACAATGGACTTTGGTGAGAGAAGAAACTTAATGCTTTATGGCCTGGTATCTGTGGACTTCTACCCCAAATAAATACCCTTTATAAAGACCAACCCATTTTGGTATTTCACATTAGCACCCCTTTGGCTAATACAATCTCCTATACTTTTTTTTTAAGGATTTATTTATTTATTTACTTTTATCCATTTTTACCCCTCTCCCCCATTTTTGCTGTTTTTGTGTCCATTCACTGGGCAACTCTCTGTGTCCATCTCCTGCCCTCTCTTCTCATCCTTCTCCTCCTGTCTTCACTGGGATTCGATCATTGGAACCTCCGATGTGGGAGAGAGGCGTCCTACTACCACCTGCGCCACCTTTTCGGCACGTCTCATCTTGGCTCTTCCTTGTGTCACTCTCCTGTTACGTCATCATCTTGCTGCATGGCTCGCGGGGCCTGATGGGGCACCTGCACACAGGGCCTGGTGGCCCACATGCCTTCTATATGTTTCTTTTTTTAAATTTTTACCAGGAGGTCCCGGGGATCAAACCCAGGTCCCTCCATATGGGAGACAGACACCCAACAATTTGAGCCACATCCATCCCCCTGCTATATCTCTTAAGGTTGACCAAAGATACCTAGAGTTACAGTCATTTCCCATACAGTACGGTCATATAATAAATCAGGCTTAGTTTATCACCAGCCTTCTAAAAACCAGACCTAGGGA